>LLKJ01000546.1:0-10075 GCA_002242865.1 Clarireedia sp. CPB17
CATGGGTACCCCAACCCACTGGGTAGGTTCGCAGCCTAGATACGAGCACCTGGGGGAGAATCTACATACTTGCTACAGGGACAACCCTTGCGTTCGAGTATACGTAAAGTCGACAGATAGATTTGTTCACAGAAATCAGTTCGTCCGAACTGCGTGTTGCACGATCTGCAGGTTGGGGTTACTGTCATGTGGGGGTGGGTGGTGGCTTCAACGCCCAAGCATGTAGTAATCGCCGTTAATGGTATGCCAAGAGTTTAGTCATCTACTACCTATAGTACCTCAGCAGAATCCACATCTAGCCTTGCGTCTTAGGTTCCAAAACAACATGATGGCCGAAAAATTCATTTGATACTAATGATAGCGATTATCGGTGACTCCAAACGGTATAGCTACGTAGCACCTCCAAGGCAGTGTAGTTCATACATCAGAACTTAGCGCTTGAGGCTGCAGTCGCATGTCCCCCAAAATGATCTCCTAGAACTCGTCGCTTGAAGCCCGACGTGTGAAGAAAAACGCCATCAACCCTCCCTGATTCAATTCCAGATGGCTACCGAAATTCAAAGACCTGTTCTTGGACGACACCATCACGATGCGACTTGATAGCCTCACCATTCATAAGACCATGGATATATGATTCGCCAATCAAAATCCAGCTGGATCCCTGGTATCTCAGGACGTAGGGGACGCCGCTGCCAGGCATAATGGCAACAGTATCACCCACCTGCGCGCTTGATGGACCGATGCCCATTTTTCCATTCGCTGTGATCACAAAACTTCTGTTGTAGCAGAAATTGCGTGCTAGGGATGCATATACTTCGGGGTCGCCTTTGGCTGAGAGATGCTCCTTCAGGTCGATAGTTGCACCGTCATCATTTCTAAAATTAATCGATGATTTCTGATCACGATTAGCAAGTAGAAGATTGTGCAAGTAATGCACACCATCCTTGAAGCTTTGCTCCCATGTCCGACCGCCGACCTGATGTTGCTCGGCAGATGTGGCTTTGATGAATTGGGCTGCCCAGTCTGTTATATCCTCTTCTGTTCTCACTAAAGATAATGCCAGCTTCAAAGGAGGAACTATCATCCAACTGAAAGACTGATAGAATTGCTCCTTTGACATAAGCGTGTCGTTGAATGGCACCATTCGTGCAATCTCGCCGACTATCATACCACCGACCCGGAGAACAGAGGGGTCTGAAGAATCATGTATCTTAAGGCTGAGCTTTGCTGAGGCCATGTAATGCTTTGGGAACCCCAAAGTTGCTGGCTTCGAGCCGTCCGAATGGTCCACCCAAGAGAGACTTATCCGGATGCCTCTGTTGTGCCCCTCGAAGTCGCTCCAATCGGGACACCAACAAGGTAAGTCTGGCAGTTCATGTAGGCGGCGCATCCTGGTTAAGCTACCCCATGGCCCCCGAATACGCGTCAGGAGGGCAGTGGAACAACTTCGCTCGAGCAGAAACCGTCCCACTTTCTGATATGTATGCTCTACACTGATGGTATAGTCAGGCTTCAAAGCCTCAGGGATGTTTGAAGGGTCCTGGCATTCTGCTGACAGTGCAAGCAAGCTATAGACTTTGTCCCGCTGGTCAGTAGCATGGAATTTTATTTGCGTCATGGAAATCAAGGCATCAAGCGGCCATGCCACCCTAGACCGCCGAAGAATATACAGAGTGTCCACGTTCAGAATCGCTTGAGATACATGAGGCAATCGTACGTAGCCTTTTCGCCGCATCCAGGATGCAACCCACCCAAGATGATTCCAGCTGTGTAGCCCTTGTCCATGAATGATGATTGGGTCTCGTGAGGACTGCACCACTTCTTGGACGACCCAAATCCTCGAAAACCATCGTAGATCGAATAATTCCCTCAAGTGTACCCACGCCTTATCGTCCCACTCTGGTAATTTGTACATTTTGTGATAGGTGTCTGAGTATGTGCATTGCGGTATATCTTCCACCTTGGAAGCCGCGTGGTGAGTCTTAAAGATGCCGTAGATGTAATCCACGAATCGCCACGCCTCGAGAGATGAGTAGCTCTCGGGCCCAAGCCAGATCAGAGTCCTTATAGCTTTCGAATAGATGACTCCCATGAGTTGTACCTGAGCCGAACGCTCCGCGGCATCCTCTTGATTGATGCATATATTATCTATCCAAACATAATCCAAACGAGGTTCCAGCTCTGAGCTATCAGCCGCGAGCTCACGGAGCCTCATAATCCCAGAAAATAAATCAGAACACAGCGGAAGCCTCTCGTTTCCAATTTCGATAGATGTGTTTTGTTTCTGGGGGCCCCAACAATGGCTGAGAGCATAGTAAGGAGGGGCTTCCTGAAGCCGTACGACTTCCAGTTCTCCAGCGCTCGTTTCCGACATTTCCATATTGATGTGCAGCAATCGGATGCTGTCTGCTGGCAACGGACCGTACATAATTTCTTGGTTCTCTGCCATTTCTCGCGAACCTTGTCGTTACTATTCTTATCGTGCCCGAGCAAGAGATATTGGGGGCTCGGTCACACAACTGTGAACTAACTGTTTGGGGGCTGCGTTGGTGAACCGCTCTGCTTGCCCACCTTTTTAAACTTGAAGCTATGAGTGCATCCACGACTATCTGCATGGGCGTCGCTATCGAGAAGGCAGTAAATTTTTGCCCTCGTTCGAACGGCACTTGCCCGGTCCATGATCAAGGCAGACTTCGGGCGCATCAGTAAGATATACATCACGTCGTGAAACCTCGTATCATATTACTCTGGTTCACAAGAAGCGATCGTCTGGACAGGTGTGGTTCGTGTATGTTTGTGAGCCATCTCATCGGTCATCCTCTTTTCATTGGATGGGGTGATCGCCAAAGAATTAGAAAGAAGGCTTATCATCACCGCATCGCCGCTTTGGATGGACTTGCAAGGGAAATGATAGGTTCGCTTAGGGTGGCTTATTTTATCGCCAGCTTTCAGAATTGGCTAAAACCGTAGAGTAGTACAGTACTCATGACAACACAGCTTTCGACAAGTAAAAGCTGCCAGGTCGTTGTTGTGGTCGAAGACCTCAGCGAATCGCAGCTTCGAACTGAAAAGTCTGGATTATCCAACAATATGTACCAATTTGGAACGCCAAAAGGTGACCCCGCTCCTGGAGAGTGACAGATGCGGCATATATCACTGGTTTGTGGTGTCACAACATTCGTTGAATGATTTTGACCTATCAGCCACTCGATAGATTTGACTATCAGAACTGAATGCCAAATCGAGATGGCATCCTCTGCCGGCTTTAGAGTTGGTGTAGCGCTCTTCGAGCCTGGGCTATGCCATGACTAGAGGCGCCAGAGTATGTTTAACCGCCCCTCCCTATCTAGCCTCTGCACACAAATCAGCTAGAAACGCACTAATGCCACTGTATAGGTAAGTCTCACAGTCTGACAGTAATTGAATGATTGGACGTCAAACACTCCCAGGTTGCTGTCGATCACACACTTGAAGAAAACAGCCTTCGGGATATTCTATAAACATTTAATTGATACCATATATGCATGAGAATTGCGGATGGTTTATCACGCAAAGTAGGTTTGATCCATAACCTTGACCGACAGGTGTTGCACAACATGCTCGAAGATGTTCTTGCCACTTCTTGGTCCACCATGAAACGAGGCAGGCATTAGGGCGAAATTTACTGACACGCAAGGCATTAAGCTAGGATATTTCGTCCTTGCCAAGGGAATGAATGATCATTTTGACTGGGGATCTCCCTGGGCTAACAATGCGGCTCAAGGGAACAGCTTTGAGGGGTTCAAAATACACGCCAGCCTCACTTGACGGCAGCAGACGTGCATCTAGCCATCGAGAGTATTGGGGTCTGAAGAAATCTTCCAATTTTACATCTTGAAGGTGTTTATTTTTGGAGCAAGGCTCTGTTCAACTCAATTTTGACCATTAGAATAGATATTTATATTAATGCATTCCAGTGCTTCTTCAATGTGCCGCCATAACCCAGTGAAACTACCTTTCAACTATATTCATTTAAATTTACTACGGTTATCCTTTATAATCGATCAACAGGCAAAACAATTTCAATCTATCTTTCCTTCGCCTCTCATTTCGTTCCTACCATATACTTTCCAGCTTTCTCTCAGTAGATATGGAAGATCACACATCATTGCTCGCGAAAACAGGGCAGCCACGTCTCTCCCCTGGAGTAGAACGACAGGAGATTCAATGTTATCCTGCGTCAGAGGAAAGGCATCCAGCAGTCTATTCCCCATGCCCTCCACAGCCAGAGGGAAAAGAAGTTGCATCCCCATGCCCTCCACAGCCAGAGGGAAAAGAAGTTGCATCCCAATGTCCTACTCAGCCAGAAGGAGAAGGAGGTTTTGATGCGGCATCTACCCTACAGCAACAACGATCAAATCTGTTTGAGTCTCAGTCTACTTCTCAGCCACGTCAGGAAAGCAAGGTGCATGAGGAAAAGTACGGCCTACTACAACAATTTCCAGACCCAGAAGATAAAGTAGCGACCGGTAAAGCGACTGTGGAGTAAGTGACAACCATCTTCATATTATAGACAGTGATTAACGAAAGTAGCATCATTGCTCTGCATGGTTTAGGTGCTCGCTCACCTCACACCTGGATGGCTTGGAAGAATGGTGAGAATGAGGAATCCGGGAGTGTCAACTGGCTGAAAGATAGCAATATGTTACCTTCAGTAATATCCAACGCTCGTATATTGATGTACAACTGGAATGCAAATTACGACAATAACGCTTCCCAGGATAGATTTTCTGGTCATGCCAACACATTACTCGATCGACTACGATTAGAGCGGGAGAAAACAGTATGTAACTAAGAAACGTTCGTGCCGGCATCTTGGAAACCAATGCACGAGTAGAACAAATCTGGCTGCCCTATCATTTTCATTGCTTCATGCTTTGGTGGTTTGCTACTAGCCAAGGTAAGCATTGGAAATTTCTAGTTTTAGTGCTATGTGCTTCGCTTTCATTATCTCGGAAAATCCCAAATAGTATGATCTGTTGCTAATTCAAGATAAATCAAGACACTAGTTGCGGCGACTGAAATCTTCAATCAAA
Organism: Clarireedia sp. CPB17; assembly: GCA_002242865.1. Taxonomy (NCBI): domain Eukaryota; kingdom Fungi; phylum Ascomycota; class Leotiomycetes; order Helotiales; family Rutstroemiaceae; genus Clarireedia; species Clarireedia sp. CPB17. The sequence continues at coordinate 5,076 of LLKJ01000546.1, forward strand.
AAGCCTCTAGCTATCGTCAGATCATGGACTTGACCATCGGTATCGCATTCCTTGGCACTCCCTTCAGGGGCAGCTGGAAGGCGGGGTCCAACTTTGCCGCGCTTCGCTTGAAAATAGCCCAAGAAAATAAGGATGAGTGTTCTGAAGAACTCATTCAGTATCTGCGACAAGACATGAGAGATAGCGAAGAAGGGCGTCCGAGTCCACTTGATGAGCTCATCCAGAAGTTCACCGAAATGGTGAATTGTGCTACTTGCAAAATTCCCATTGCCTGTTTCTATGAAAACCGCGCTACCAAGTTCTCTTCACATCTTAAAGGGATATCAGAAAAGCACCTCACAGAGAATGGAATCAAAGCCGACGGCCACGGAGTAGTAAGTCCACCGAAGCTAGGATATCGCTATCATATCGAAGTTAGACACTAATATCTGTATAGACAGTTCCACAAGATTCTGCTTGCATCGATGGTGCAGAGAGGATTAGCTTGGATGTTAGGCATAATATGCTACATAAGCATGTCTCTCCTGATAGTGACGGTTTCACTCGAATCGCAGATAGGCTCAAAGCTTTTGTTGAAATTGCGGATGAGACTCTGGAGAAGAAGAGAAGTAAGTTCATTTTTGGACGCAATATCGAAAAGCGAAAAACAAATACTGACTTCGACTTCGAAGAGGGGCATCAACAGGAATTAAATACCATACCGCTTCAAGAAATGGCAGACTGGCTAACACCTACCGACTATTCGTCCAAGCACAGGCAAAACTCTGCATTACGACAGCCGGGAACAGGCCAATGGCTGGTTGATTCGGCTGATTTTGACAAAATGAAGAGTGGGCCTAGTGGCCTGAACCAGACTCTTTTCTGTCCGGGAAATCCAGGAGCTGGCAAGACCATACTGACTTCTGTCGTTATCGACCACCTGACCGAACATTTTAAAAAAACCAAGAAGACAGCGTTGGCCTACGTATATTGTGAATCTGCCTTACAACAAGTTCAAACTGCTGAACACCTTTTGGGCAGTCTCTTAAAGCAGTTAATTCAGACTTGCCCTCGGATTCCAGATAAAATAGATGCATTGACAGCATTGTTCAAGACATTAAAGAGCGAGAACCGACAGCCAGACCTGAAGGAAGCCTTTCAAGCCCTCCAATACACGATCAAAACATATTCAAAGACCTTCATTATCATGGACGGCCTTGATGAGTGTGAGCCACGCGAACGCAAGAAGTTCCTGGACACATTGTTTGATCTTCAGAAAAGCTCGAACCCGAGTATCTTCGCGACTTCGAGATACGATCATGAGATTGAATGTCGCTTCAAACATGCCATGAATTTGCCGATCAGGGCTGCAAGAGGAGATATCTCTCTTTATGCTAAAGAGAATGTGGGAAAGATCTCTAAACTCCTTGGTCAGGAGAGCGCGGAGTTCAAGGAAATCGTTGTAAATACAGTCTCTGATGCGTCAGATGGGTTGTAAGTTCTACTAACCAAATTCTTACCCATCAGTCAACTGACCGATCATAGATTTCTCCTCGCTCACCAATTGCTGGGCCTACTCAAAGACAAGACAAAAACAGACGACATCACAGCTACACTGGATGAATTCAAGAAACTCCCTCGTGACCTCAACGAATCGGCATCCAGAGAAAAGCTGATGTTGGTGTATTCGAAAGCAGTAGATCAAATCAATCTCCGGACCCTGAAGGATCGCCGGCTTGCGCAAGCCGTATTTACTTGGCTTACGTTCGCTCAGACATCCTTCACCACTGTTCAACTGAGAAATGCCTTTGCCATAAAGATTGGTACATCATCCTCAAACCTACATGTCCGGGATTTACATCCTATCGACGAAATTTTATCTGCCTGTGCGGGGCTAGTAAGAGTCGACCGAGAGAACGATACAATCGGTTTTATCCATTCTACCGCCAAGGAATTCTTCCAGATCCAGCTCTGTGCCATTGATACCAAATCAACTGACAGCAGTATCGAGAATTCCAGGGGTTCGCAGGATGGTGACATGTCTCTAATGGAAGCTCACCGGCAATTGGCCATGGCGTGCGTCACTTATCTTAATTTCGACGAGTTCCGAACCGGCCCATGCCGGACAGAAAAAGAGCTCATACAAAGGTTTGAGGATTACCCTCTTTATAAGTATGCGGCCGAGAACTGGGGCACCCATGCAAAACATATTAATGATTGTTTGGACCCCAGTGATTCGGAAATTCTATTTTCCTTCCTTCAGCACCGTCTCAAGGTTGGTGCTGCAAGCCAGGCTCAAAACTACAACAAATCCGGTTCCCACAACTTGCTGTATTTTAACACCACCCAGCAAATAATTCCCAAGTACGGTTCTGCTTTGCACGTTGCTACGTCGTTCAGACTTACCAGTATCGTCAAGACGTTGCTCGGGAAAGGGCAAGACCCAGACGCCGTCGACGAGTTATCCATGACCCCGCTCTGCCAGGCCGCTGCTGTTGGCGATGTTGGCATTGTCGAACTACTTTTGAGCGATCAGTATCGCGCCAATCCTGTTCATAAGAGCTATGACGGTACGCCACTAGTTCTAGCCGCAGCAAATGGACATGAGAAGGTGGTTAAGGTTCTCTTGACGAAAGATATTGCGTCAAAAGGCATGGCGCTGATTATAGCATCGAATAAAGGTCACCAGGCAGTGGTTATGCAGTTGCTAGAAGCTGGTGCTGCCCCGAACGAGAGTGATATCAGCCCTGCTAACCTAGCTCGTCAAAACGGGAATAAGGGTGTGGACAATCTCCTAGTCGAGTATGGAGCAACCAGACCTGAGCTAATGGTCAGTCAAGTGGCTAGAGTGGCTCAGCACAGAGCCCTCGATGTTGATGAAAAGGGGCAGATTCATAATGAACATCTACAGCTCTACAGAAACAGAGGAATGATGCCTGATAACACAGACAGGACATTTGGACACGAAGCGGCAGTCATCCCTTCATTTCAAAATCAACATACCATCACGTTCCCGCTTCAAGACCAAACTGGATCTTGGCCTTCAATTCCACCCCCAAACACGGCCAAGTTCCCAGTTCAAATTCCAGCCGCAGCGTGGCCTCCATTTCAACTCCAACAAACGGCTAAGTTCCCAGTCCACCAAGCCGTAGCCGAGCATCCTCTCGATTACGGACACCCAAGGGCCGAACGAAAGACAGATTCTGTCGTCAACGGCCGAGATTTAGGTGCATCTGCAGCCAGCAGATTACGCGAAAGGAAGAACCCAAGCTCTGTAAAAGGGCTTGCAACTAAGTTTGAGGATGCAAATCGGGCTATAGCTGCGCTTCGACGTCCAATTCAACGCCAAAGTCCAGTTGAACATCCTAACAAGCGTCAAACCGCGACAGCTCACCTTCCCCAGCACAGACAGGTTGAAGCTCATACCGCACCAGATCATATATCAAGACGCTCAGCAAATCGCATACTGAGACAGCCTGCAAATGGCCAATCTCGTATGGGCGCGAATAGTGATAATCATGCCAATAATTATGGAAAGGGACCTATGGCCCAGCACGAAAGTCATAACTCCAATGCAGTTTGGCCTTCTGGTCAGCATCGAGCCAGAAATGGATTTGAGACTCAGTCTGCACATGTTAAGCCTCAGATCAGGTCCAGCCACACTCTTGGGTCTCCTCAGGTCAATCCTGTTCACGTTAATCCTGTTCACGTTAATCCTCCTCACGTTAGGCCTACTCGCGCTAAGCCTACTCGCGCTAAGCCAACTAACGTTGAATCTACTCACGTTAAACCTCCTCGTGTTCAGCCTACCCACGTTAACACCATTAAGAATGGTACGCGCGGGAAGAAGGGGAAAGCTCATGGGGAAAAGGATGCCAGCGATGGTGACGGCGGTACAGAGAGTGATGCCGATACCGATATCGATACTGAAAGTGACGATCCAGAAAGTGACAGTGAAAACGACTCCGACGACGATAAAAAGAATCTTTTAAAAAATAGCGGAGCACAGAAATCGCACGATGAAGATATCGATAGCGACGAAGCTGAAGATGACAGTGATGAAGATTCAGATTCAGATTCAGATGATAACACAGAGGATCCAAGCGATGATGACGATGACGATGAAGATGACGATGACGATTCAAGCGACGATGATAATGAAACTCCACTTCGCCACCATGAAGAGCATTCCCAACATCATGATCCAAAAGATTCAAGTGATGATGACGAAGCCACACCACTCCGCTATCATGGAGAGCATCCCGAAAATCATGACGAAGAAGATTCAAGCGACGCTGGTGAAGAGAAGCCAGCGCGTCATCATCAAACTCATCCACAAGATCACGACTCGGATAATTCAAACGATAGCGATCACGAAAACTCCGAGGGGAATGTGGACAGTGGTACTTTACACCATGATCATGACCATGATGATGACTCGGAAGAGGAGGGGAATTTTCTTAATTCATCGAAGCACCGGGATCCTCTTCAGTTCTCGTAATCCGCCTTTTATCAACTGCGTATATGTCTGGAAGGGGTGGCTTTTCTAGATAGGAAAGGTAGTTTATATGTCTTGAGATTAGAAAGATGTTTGATCGAATAGCTACAGTCTACAAGCCAGAATTATTATTCACGAGATCATCTAAAGTTTCTAGATAGTGGGTGACTCGAGGATCTATACTATGATGCTATTTACGCGTGTTCATAGCAATTATAGTAATATATCAACCTCATTTGCTTCCCACGAATTACATGATATAAAGCAGCACTGTGTGGTAGGAAGATAGTTAAATAGAGCACGCTCTAGGAACTCCGCTGACTAACTACACCTCACGATTTTAGACGTAGATACCCCGTATTCGCACTCTCCTTTTACAAAAGAGTATATGAAAGTCGATACTCATTCATTTAATGATAATGGTGGCGATACCATTACTCTACTTACTCTTTCCTCAGTATATCAACAAACCCTAAATAGTATTCCTAATATTAATATTAGCTCCCAGCTCCCAGCTCCCAAC
>LLKJ01000548.1:0-71226 GCA_002242865.1 Clarireedia sp. CPB17
ATCCGGTCTCCCTCAGGAGTGAAACATTCAGCATTGTTCGGCTCGTTCCTGACATCCCGTGTGCGCTGTCACGTGAGCAGACTGAATCATCCTTTTCTGATTAGTCAGAAAATCCTAACCTAAGTCTTTGCACAGCCTCTTCTTCGCCCTTTCATGAAACAAGAATACCTCTTCAATTCAACCCTCTTCAATCTTCACACTTATCCAAATTCTACACCTAAAGCGATACTTCCATCAAAGTACGAAGGTTATTCATCTTGAAAATCACGAACCTTACCTCTGTACGAAAGAGTAGCTGGTCTACCGATCACGATAAGGACCAACCGACTAAGGTACCCCACGAATTCCACTGCTCCACCCAAGACACTATGCGCTTTCCAACGCTCTGGGCGACAGTTGCTCTCTCGGCGGGCAGCCACGCATTTCTTCTTCCTCCATCCATCTCAAATGTCGATGGCGATATCATCAATGCTCTGCCCATCGATGCTGCCATCGAGGCAGATGGCAGATTGATTAGTATCGATTGTCCAGGCTGCCCAATCACTATCGGAGACTTACGAGGTGGATTACATGATGTGCAAGGCCCAAACAAACTCCTCCTGAACTTCTCCATCTCCCACGATGAGGATAAAGACCATCTGTATCTAAATGGGCTCCGATTCTACCCTGTCGATATCGGCTCCGAACCTCCATTGGAACACCTTACCGCTCCTCAACTGATCAAAACACCCGGTACAGCCTGGGCTGAAGCCGCTGACCCCGAACTCGGTTTCGCCCTCCGTGTTTCCCATGCAGTACCTTATTCCAAAGAAGACCAATTAGATCTGATTACTGTTACCTTTGATGTCATCGAAGTTGGCAACACCTTTGTGACCGGGGTACCAAGCGTCGAACTCAAGTTACTTGAAACACCAAGTGGGAAGCTCATGATAGGAGATTCACAAATCGTACCAGCGAAGAGCCATTCAGCTAGTCCCACAGACAACATACAAGAATGTACGACGCCTCTTTGCAAATGGAGAGCGATCATTGCCGATCGCTTGTCAAAGTTGAAAGGTTTCAAAGGCTGTGGTGGTAAAGCTCGTCCAGCATCAGAGAGACCTCACCACGGACATGGACGTCCTCGCCCCCAAGGACATCATGGTAGCCACGGTGGTCATGGTAGGCCGCATAAATTCCATCACAAGCATCACGGTTTCGCCGGATTATTGCGTGGCATTGTCCTTCATATATTCGTCCCAGTGGTTATTGGCATTGTTGCTGGGATCACGGCCAGCGTAGTTGGCATGATCGTTGGAAATCTAGTTGTCTTCGTTTGGCGACTTCTTTTCCGTCGGGAAGCTAGGGGCTATGCTAAAGTTCAGCAAGAAGATTGCACGGTCGAGGAAGGTATCGAAGAAGACAAAAGTCTCATCCAACACCAAGGTCCACCCCCTGTTTATGAGGACGTCGTGAAGGAAGATACGGAGCGCCAGGAGTAAAGAACGAATCACCGAACCGGTACGACAATATGGCGTTGGGATAAGGTTGTAGGTACAGTTTTTATGGGGTTCTCGCTAGGATAATCACTTAGGATCGAGACGCGGAATGGAATATTTTACCTGGAGTTGTGAGCGAAATTAGTTGGTTGAGGGGTCTTACAGCACGCACCTTTCTGTGTTGAATCAAATGTATGAATATCAAGCAATCATTTTTTCATTGTACACAAGTGAGATGGAACTTTTGATGTCGTGTCGTAGCATTGGCTATTCTAATGTGCATGTAGGCTTTTTGCATCGTAATACTATCCACCTATTCAAGGCAGATGGCAGTGATGCATTGATTTACATGGATCCAAACCAAAATTCTTGCCACAATCTTTTCCTACAATGTTGGCTCAGTGATTCTTACTTATTAGGGCTAGATAGTCATAGACATCCGAGCATCAGGCATATATGGCAACCTCATTCTCTCGCGACGTCTTCTAAAGTATGCCTTCACTTTGCTGTCCGACATACTGAATCTGCCACTCCAAGGGAGTAACGGCTCTCTCTTTGAATTCCTGCTTTCCCCTTCATAATCCCAATCGACTAACGTCCGCACTGGTAGGCTTTCCTTGCATCATCTCTGCCATGACTTTTCCAGTTCCAAGACTCTGGCTTATTCCCCACTGAAGTATTTGGGAGATTAGCAAATAATCAGTATAGCAGCTTTTGAGGATCAGAGAAACTTACAGGACCATGTCCGGCAGCAAGCCACACCCCTCCATCATCCGTACCCCGTGTGTTGACTCCTCCCAGATCTACATCCGGAATCCTCACTAATATGGGCACCCCCTTATTTGTGACTGGCCTAAAGCAAAGTCCTTTCCTCACCACATCCAATTCATTGTCCATCTCAACTTTCAACATTTGCCTTGCTACTTTGTCTAATCTTTTGATCGATTCGTCCTCGATATTCGATCCCGTCGCCAGCTCCGGCAATGGTATGGCCGAGGAGTTCAACCCCGCAACGTATATCTCGCCTGCTTTCCTAGAGAAGATCTCCGGGGAAAATTCATCCTCATTACTAGCGAACACGGCATGACAGCCCTTTCCTTCGTCATCTGCGTTCCAATACTCTGGTGCGCGTACCACGAGTGAATGGCCTGCAAGACTTGTGATGGGCAATTTTAACTTTGATTGAGGAAAGAGAGTGGAGAAAACAGAGGGTGACCATGCCCCTGCAGCAATGAGAATCTTCGTGCATGGTATGTCAGATTCAATCTGCGTAGCTTTGTCCAGAATACGGATGCTGGAGATTTCATTGCGCATATCTTGATGTATGGAAATTCCTTGAGCAGGGTGGTGTAGCTGCACGCCTCGTGCGATACAAGTCTCTAGAAGGAATTTGCAGAGCCTAAGCGGGTCACTACGATTGTGTTAACAATTCTGCTAGATATATTGGCATATGATATCTGCAATGGGAATGCGTACACTTGAGCTGTAGTTTCATCTCCACTAATAACCTCCAGGGTATCACCACCGGCTGTTTTCAACCACCTGGGTCTACTTACAGCATCATCCTCATCAGCCCCTTGATCCCTACTAACGTCATTACTCTCGACCGCTCTACTACCATCTCCTCTTAACCAGTCATCGCCTCTTGTAGCCTTCCCATTTGCACTTCCCTTCCGAGTCGCTATATAACTGAAACTGGTACTCCATCCCCAACCCCATTTCTCACCTCCATTATACTCCTCCGCCAACTTTCTATGCTCGTCGAAACTTAGCTCACCCAGCTCGGCGCAAGCAGCTGCGAACCAGTCACGAGCTAGAAATCCGCCAGCGTAGCCAGAAGCGGAGGCGAAAAGGGTGGGTGAGGGGTCAATGAGATGGATAGTTGAGGGCTGGAGACTCTGACTGAGATAGTAGGCCGTACTGAGGCCTATTATACCACTACCGAGAATCACTGTGTTTTGGGACATCTCGAATGGGTTCGCTGGGCTCAACGTAGAAGACTGAGCTGTGATAGAGCACAGTGAAATCTTCAGTGCCCCGCACCTAATATGACGTAACTAACTAACTTACAAAGAGTGGAAGGAAAGGAAACAGCTTTGGCAGAATGAGACCAAGCTAGAACTGCTTCACGGTTTAAGGCTTTACAGATGGGAATTGTAATTGCTAAGAAAGAGGTACACCGCCGTGCTGAACGTGAAGAAGTTGATAAATCTCAGTCCAGTAGATCGCAAAGTGGAATCTGCAATCTACCCCACCATCGATCACACTATCAGAGCTTCAAACTCTAACGACATAGAAATCCCAATCATAACAAGATTTTCCATTCCTCATTCTCGTCTTCTATACTAATCCGCATATGATGTCTCCCAAAACCGTTCTCCTCACTGGTGCAAGTCGCGGCATTGGGTTAGCGATAGCCCAGAAACTCCTTTCTCAAAATCATAATGTCGTACTTGTGGCTAGGACCGCGGGCCCTATGGAAGAACTGAAGAAGCAGTATCCGGAACAGGCAGAGGTTGTTGTGGGGGATCTGGCTGACTTCGAGGTGGGTTTCTGATTGCACTGAGCCAAATGGCTAAAGCACTTCTTACAGAGGATCGGCTTTCTTCTTTAGTGAGGAGCTGGCTAGAGACGCACGAGTGGCTTCACTAGTACTGAAGGTTATAGCCGCTATCATAGTCGTAAGGCATGTCTTCTAAATCAGAGTCATATGATATATTAATGTGGTCAGCATCGAAATGGAGTTTTTGATACTTCTATGACATTTGTCCAAGCTTTTTCTTGTACAAGAGCTAACAGCTTTAACATCAATAGATAGCATCTCAAGCAGTACAAACGACTGTACAGCGGTTCTCCAAATTCGACTGTCTGATTGTCAACCATGCCACTCTTCCCCCTGTAAAACGTATTGCGGATAGCACGCCTGAAGACTGGCGCACCCTGTTCGATGTCAACTTTTTTAGCGCCCTGGCATTTGTTCGTATTTCTTACGCCCCTTTCCGCTTGGAAGCCATTCATTAACTACTTCAATTCAGATCAAACACTCACTTCCTCACCTCCGCACCACCCACGGTACCATCCTACTCACCTCTTCAGGTGCCGCCATTAATGCCTATTCTACCTGGGGCGCCTATGGCTCCTCAAAAGCGGCTCTCAATCACCTCGCCCAAACGCTCAGCGTCGAAGAGCCACTCGTCACCACTCTGGCCATCCGACCCGGTGTTGTAGATACCGAGATGCAGGTAGCGGTCAGGGGCTACTCTTCGGACGGGACTATGGATAAGAGGGACGCGGTGAAATTCATAGACCTGCATCAAGGTGGGAAGTTGCTGAAGCCGGAACAACCTGGGGGTGTCATAGCAGGATTGGCAATGGGTGAAGTGGAGAAGGAATGGAGTGGGAAGTTCTTGAGGTGAGTTACTCACTTGACTTTTCTCAACAGAATTGAACGTAGAAAACTAACAAGGGAATATAGCTGGGATGATAAACTCCTAGAAAAGTTCCGGGACTGAATGCTGATCTAGAGACAAATAAGAGTTTGTAGGCAAAAAAGACAATGTACATCAAGTTCTTCTACTGTTCATAGATTCATAACAAAATTTATATTTGATATATCAGCTTAAAACATGATATATAACCAGATCTACCTCTTGATTATTAGACCTCAATGGTCAAAATCATTCGACTTTAAGAGCACTTTCAAATAGATATTTCAATTGTAGTATAGTCGTCTTTTGCGGGTTTGGTACTTTTTGGACATCGTGTGAGAGTCATGACATTGGGTCCATGTCTAGAAAAACACCAATAAAACCTCACCAAGTACAAAAGTTCACATCACTCCTCTGGGCAATGAATGGGCCTGCAACCAATGATTTCCCGATCTCCCAGCTGCATGAAAGTTTTGTTGCACGTCTTAAATAAGTAATTATCGTAATTTTGTTCAATTGATTTTGTGGTTTGGACAAAGTCGTAGTTGTGACTTTTGCGACAAATGCCCCCGTTTCTGCCCTTAGCATCCATCGCCGCAATCTGGGATTGAGGTTTTTGAATTAGATCCATTGACATGGAACGAAATGTATACGATTACATCTAGTCAGCCCGCCGGGTATCATGCAAAAACGGCAACTCTCTTCTCATTCCATTGTCTTGTCCTCCAGTCACCTCCCCTCTCCTAGTATTTGTCGCCATCGACCCCACGTTCGTCGCCTTTAGTTGAAACTCCCGCCAAAGGTCTATCTTCCATTATACCAATAACTCAAGCCCAGGTCGGTGCACAGACAGGCTGCTTATGATGCTCCTCCTGGCTTAGGACTATTGGTTGCGCTCCCGCCTCGTTTCATTAGACCTGCGAAGAAAGATGCAAGCGCTTCGTTCTGTACTTTGCCATCTGAGGAAGTCGCGCCAGGTGTCGTTGGCTCGGATGACGTGTACGCTTGTCGGTCCTGCAAATTGTTAGAGTAAGCTCGTTTCAGCTGATCAATCAGTAAAATACCTTTAGTCTTTGAAGCATATCATCGGCATCCACTTGGATGCCTCCCATGTTGAATTGAACTGGCCCGATATGCTCACTAACTCGCCCCTCGTCCAGCTGCCTCTGATCACCTGCGGGTTCGAAGTCACCGGATATCTTCCGCCCATTTACTAAGCGGCTACTGTCAACATTCGAAACATCTGCGCCTCGGCTAATTGTCTCTAGAATAGGAACTTGAGAAGCCAGGAAGCTTTGGGCATCGAGGCTTGATACTTCCAGTCTAAGTCCCAGTGTTTCGGCAGAGGTGGCTTGTAAAGCATCGAGGCTAGGATCTCGAATAACTTCTTGGTATGCGGCTACGGCGCCCCCGGTTATAGCCCCATGAGACTCATTATCTCCGGATGTAGAACCAGCACCGTTGCCATTAGCTACAAGCCCCGGTCCTTCTTCGATATCTAAAGACCACCCTTTGTTCACTTCTTCCACATCGAAACCTTCGCGAAGAACACGGATTTTGCCCCAGGAATCCCAATTGGGAGGTACGACAACCTTGTCTCGGTCGATTACGTTATGTCTAATAGGTTGACGTTTCAGTAAAGAATGAATGCCGAGCGACGAGTGTATGAGGCCTTGTAAAGGACTTGTAACTCCCGGTGTTGTGTAGATAAGAGATGCGCCGTCTTAAAAATAATTAGCAGAAGCAGAACATGAAGCCAAAGGGAAACCAACGTTTTAGCAGAATAGTCCGTAAGGATTGTAGAACGAAGTCGAATTCGTCTTCTCTCCATGACCGTTCTTTCTCCAAAGTTTCAATTTTATCAGCCTAGGTATGTCAGCTAGCGAGCTTCAGATACGTATGACGCAGGACGAAGCTCACATTTTGACAAACCACACACAGTGGGAGACCCAAAGCTTCTTCCCATTCACCGGGCCCTAAGGGTAGGCTTACGTCCCCTTCTGTAGCGGTGCTCCCCCCACCATCCAACGTGCTTCCCCCACGTCCCCTATCCCTCCAACTAATCATAACCTCCTCCATCTTCTCCTTGCAATCCTCGTCTAATGATATAAGAAGAGGCCGTAACAAGCATATCCAGTCCCTCAATTCCCTTAGCCAGAACCAAGGTTGCGACCAATCGAGGAGTATAACGATGAGCGTGTTCGGAATCGTTTGGGGCGTGAGAAGAGGCTGCATGAGAGGGGTGAAGGACGGCGAAGGATCGGCAAGGAGATATAAGGATAATCTAGCCAGAATATCTAGAAAGTCAGCACCGCATCAACAACCCGGGTGCGACAAGCCAAACCCACCTTCATGGTCCGCATCCAAAACATCATGATATGTGTATCCCAGAGCGAAGTTATTGGCGATAGGAGGCTGTTTACTGCTGTGCCTATCCTGTGCTTTTTTTGTGTCATCGACGGACAAAGCTTCCAAGAATTCTCTTTGCGAATCTGTTGTTCCTCCTACCACATGTCAATACCGGCACTCTTCGCTCCTGGCTACAGATGGAAGAACTGTACCTAATACTAGTATGTTCTTTTCCGGTAGTCGTTTCCCACTGGCAACTCCGTCCAGCATGGACGACCACATATCTTTCTTCTCCTCATCTTCGCTAGATATTGTAGCCTGTGTATATGTCGAAGCCCGGTTGTTCGCCATTTTGGCTGTCTTCCAAACGGATATTTGCTTCTCCTATGTTGTACCAATAACCACACCCAGTCCAGTGGAAACGCTTGGAGCTGGTGATTCGTTGCTGCCACTAGACATATACACCCAAAGACCTCCAAGTATTAAGTGTGTGTAAGAGTTAATTGTTTTCGTAGTTGTCGCATCCGCCGTTCTAGATTCATCATGTTCTTGTATTGGAGAGGAGCTTCATAAAGTTGTGAACGCGAATCAATTCATGCAGGGACACGCGAGGCAGGGGCTAAATTTTATGCCAGCCTCGCCATCTTCCAGGCTCAAGGGCCTGAAACATTGCTTAATTTACAACGCCGCCCGCCTTGTCTAAACTCTGAACCGGCAGCCTTGCCTGCTTCCTTCACTCTTAACTTCATTTGTAGAAAAGTACGAAATGAATAGCATCCGACAAATTCAAGAGCTCAACAAGCGCGAGCTTGAGCAGGGCATGTAAGTACCCGATTAGTCGCTCTTATTCATGAACATATGGTTTAATTCTTAGCTAACAAACTTATCCAGCCCGCCGTCCGCCTCCTGGCACACAGACTATCGCGATACAGCTTATATTTACATTGGTGGCTTACCATTTGAGCTTTCTGAAGGTGACGTGCTCACCATCTTCTCACAATATGGGGAACCCACGTACATAAACCTGGTGCGAGATAAGGAGACCGGAAAGTCGCGAGGATTTGCTTTCTTAAAGTACGAGGATCAGAGGAGTACGGATCTGGCTGTTGATAACCTTGGCGGTGCTGTGATCGCTGGGAGAACATTGAGGATTGACCACACCAGGTACAAGAGAAAAGAGGGTGAAGAGGATACGGGATTAGACTTGAGCGGAGACTTGAGCGGAAAGGCGACTGGGGATGAACAGGAAAGAAAGAAGAGACGAAGGTTCAGCGGGAGTGGGAGTGAGAGTGAGCAGGAGGAGCAACGACCATTATTGAAGGAGGAGAGAGAACTGGCTTTGCTGATAAGAGATCACGATGAGGACGATCCAATGAAGGCATTTTTAATCGAAGAGAAGAAGGAAGAGGTCGCGAAAGCGCTGGCTAGAGTCAAGGGAGGAGCGAAATCAGAGGAGAAGACTCATAGACATCGTCATCGCTCACGACGAGATACGGAGAGGCATTCTGAGCGAGAAGATGGGCATCGTTCGAGGCATCGAAGTGATGGACATGATAGAGATAAAGATGAACGGGGCGAGCGCGACGATGGACATCGATCAAGGCACAGAGACCATGGCCACAAGAGACCGGGTGAACGGGATCGCGAGGATCCAAAAAGGTTACCGGAGGATGACCGTAGAAAAGATAGAAGGTCACGGAAGGAGAGATCACCGAGCGCGGAGAGACGGGGAAGATATTCATAAAGTCTCAATCTATGTCACAATGCTCAATAAACAATATACAGGCTTAAAGGCAAATATGATATCCATGATCGACAATCGTCCTATGCGCCTATGCCATAATAGCTTCCTAAACTCCGATCATATCACCCTAACGCCATGCTGTCCAATGCCTAGTGAAACAGAACTGTGTGGGCATCTATTCGACATTAAGATACTTCTTCCAGCCATCTCGTTGACAGTGGCGCTTCCCGTCCTCTCCCTCAGCAATAATGAATCTTTCCCAACGGCCATCAACGCCCGCCCCAAGAACGATCATGCTAGAATCGCTCGTCCATCCTACCACTCCCTTGGAAGGTCTAGCACCAGCGTCGCTCACGGTCAAAGGGTTAGATGATGCAGAAAAAGCTTCGTCTCCAATGGTAAAGGGAGCCGAAGTGAAGGAGTAAATATCTGAGAACACCCGTGGCATGAGCGGTATACGGCCCAAGAATCCCCACTTCTGACTAGCATCGCCCTCACTAGTTGTCGGGCTGATGCCACTTCCACTACCCATAGAAGTCAACCGCCGATGACCAGTATCTGATTCCGATTGAGGAGGTTTGGATGGATGTGGTACATCAAATATGTGAAGTGTAGACTTGTCGGATGTTACAGCTAGAAGCTGACCCGACGGAGAGAAAGATATCGAGAAGATGTCAGCTGGATCTACTCCTCGTCTAAGTTCTGCTATTTTCGCACAATTACTTGTCGCCCATACTCTAACCAGCGTTCCCTTCATGGTACTTAGCTCCGCAAATATAAAGAGGAGGGGGTTTGAACTGACCTTTTCGCTTGCAGAAGCCAAGACCTCGCCATCTCGACTCATATCAAGTGCTCTCAGGGCCGTACTGTGGGCTGGTATTATGGTAACATTGCCAGTACTCAACTCAACTACCTGTACCTGCCCAGTAGTCCTACCAGGAAAAACAACGCTGGTGGAGTTCAAGCAGCAGAGTCCGTAAGGGTTGTTGGCGGTCTCGAAGGTACCCCAATGTTCCGGAGAAGTACTGAAGCGGTAGACTCGAACACTATTGAGAAGTGCAACCACTACATGCGTCCTCGAGATCCGAACACCCCGCACCGATGTGAGAACTGATATCTGCGTCACAATCTTCTGCTTCGCATCATCCCAGATAATCACCTAGAAGAGCCGTCAGTTGCGAACAACGTCAAGAACCCTAATTCCCCTTACCTTGTTTTGAGCAAATTTAGGTTGCTTGCCTCCTCCAATCAAGGCAATAAAATTGGTCCTCCCAAGCATTTCCGCAGTACCAACTCCTGCGTTGAAATCTGTTCCCATCAGCACTCATCTTGTTTTCGGCGTCTGGGCTAAGTATACCTCTTGTAACTCTGAGCTGGCATGGGTCCGAGTTATATACTGTAGTTTGGCATCAGATTAGGCATCCCATGATGGTTTGATGAAAGCTTACTTCGAAAACCAGTGTCAAGCCCAATAGAGAAACAGCTGGCATTGTCGTTGAAGGAGGCTGATAAGGCTGCGGTATTTCTCGAGCTCTCGATTGCTGGTCTGGTGTTCATCGTAGCCAAGTACTTGTGCTTCTTCCAACTTTCCTAAGTCCCACAGGGGTCTTGTAGCCTGCAGGGAAAGGTAGACGGAAGATATGTTTTGCAGTTAATAAAGCCCCATGCTTTATATGCTACTGATTTTGAATCATCAAAATGGATAAGTGTTGCGACAAGATTATTGTTGCTATTGGAGATCATCGTGTGCGGAGCTACGGTAGAACAAGGCTAGGCTATCGTCAGCCTATCACCATGCATGTGTGCGGTAGATAGAAGTAGAGTTACCAGCCACAGACGACTAATAAATGTCGTCCAAGCTTTATAATTGTCATCCCAGCATTTTCCACGTAGCAAAAACAGCTGGTGGGATTTGGCGGGACAGGACATCAAAGGTTTGAGGAGGAGATCAACAATAGGAAAAAGAAGTGACTTATTCGCTGCGATTTGCTTCAAAGAAATATACAAAGACTTCCGTACATCACGCAAAAGTGAACCATAGCCCGATAATTTGACCTCCTCAGCCTCGTACAAGCTCTGCCTGCACTTATTCGACTAGGTAGGTAATCACCCACATATCTTAAACAGGCAAAGCGCCTTATGCAACCCGCGCGGTGTATTTCGCTAAATTATTCCCCTGACTTGAAGAAGCAACGACTTGTCGACCGATAGTTTACAGTTCACGAAAAGTACCTTCGCGCCTTTCAATAGAGAGGGAAAGAACGAGAAACAATCATTCTCCATCAATTATTCTCTTCCTGAACCTCATACCACACCGTCTATCACCGATCAATTTCATCACGTTCGTGGCTTGAGCCTCGTAAACAACAGCAATTATGTCTTCTCCATTGAATGCCGTACGTTTGTCTCTATCCCCCATTCAACAACAAGATTCCCTATCTGCCTCAATTTCAGGATTTTCTGACCACCACCACCCCAGCAGTTCTCATCTGGGGTTTGATACCTACATTTCGAAGTTATGATCATTACTGACCTCATCTTCTCGGCAGATTAAGATGCGAAGAAAGAAGAATGTGAAGAAGGGTATCCAATTCTGTTTGATGGTTTGTGGTGCATCTGGCACAGGTACGACAATATAGCGCATGTCCACAAAATCGCGCAGTAATTAATTCGATCTATCAGGACGAACCACTTTCGTGAACACTCTCTGCGGCAAGAAGGTCCTCTCGAGCAAGGATGCCGATGATGCAGCGAATGCCCATGTTGAGGAAGGAGTCAAAATCAAGCCAATTACCGTGGGTGAGTAGTTCTAAAACTTGATCTACTTGGGTGCTGCGACAGTTGACTGACATTGTTTATTCAGAGCTAGAATTGGACGAAGAAGGAACCCGTATTTCGCTCACGATTGTCGACACACCCGGATTCGGAGACCAAATTGATAATGAAGCAAGGTAGGCGGGGAAGACATTGAAGCGATGTCTTAGAGCTGACATGTTCATAGCTTCGGCGAGATTGTCGGTTATCTCGAACGACAATACGATGATATTCTTGCGGAGGAGTCTCGTATCAAGCGTAACCCCCGTTTCCGCGACAATCGTGTCCATGCACTACTCTATTTTATCACTCCTACCGGCCATGGGTACGTCGCACTTTGGCTCAAGTACATTCGAGTTCTAAACTAATATACATCATAGCCTTCGCGAGTTGGATATTGAGCTGATGAAGCGCCTTTCCCCCCGAGTTAACGTTATCCCAGTTATCGGCAAAGCCGATTCTTTGACACCTGCTGAATTGGCAGAATCAAAAAAGCTGGTGATGGAAGACATCGAGCATTACCGAATCCCTGTCTACAATTTCCCTTACGATATCGAGGAGGACGACGAAGACACTGTCGAGGAGAACGCTGAACTTCGTGGTTTAATGCCATTTGCTATTGTGGGTTCCGAGGACGTTGTTGAGATTGGTGGACGTAAAGTTCGTGCCAGGCAGTATCCATGGGGTGTCGTAGAGGTCGACAATCCAAGACACTCGGACTTCCTTGCCATTAGAAGTGCGCTATTGCACAGCCATTTGGCAGATTTGAAGGAAATCACTCACGACTTCTTGTACGAGAATTATCGTACCGAGAAACTTAGCAAGAGCGTTGAAGGTGGTAACACTGGGTGAGTCTAGCGCTGGTGTCCAAACTATAATGTGTGCTAACCTATCCATAGTGATGCTTCTATGAACCCTGAAGATCTTGCTTCCCAATCCGTCCGCCTGAAGGAGGAGCAGCTCCGTCGCGAAGAAGAGAAGCTCAGAGAGATTGAAGTGAAAGTGCAACGAGAGATTGAGGCTAAGCGACAAGAATTGTTGGCCCGCGAGAGTCAATTGAAGGAGATCGAAGCAAGAATGCAACGCGAGCAAAGTGCTCAACTTGAAGCTAATGGAACGACGGAGACCGAAGGTTAATGGTGATGATGGATAGGACAATGTTTTAATGCGTGGAAGGATGATTGGAGGCAGATAGTGAGGCCAGTCGATTGCTGCATATGCTTTCGTTCGATATCTGGAGCTGGGGATTTCTTTATGCACGTTGTTGACGGCGCTGCATTCATTCTAGCTTCTGAAAAGCTAATTACGTATTTCCTTATTGACTTCTAATGTGCAGTTAAATCATTATTTCTTTCTTGTTAACTTAATAACTCTGGTGATCAACGGTCCATACCAATTCTTCATATCAAATGGCAAACTTCGTTTTCGAATAGTAATGCTTTATGCGAGATGCCGGCACAGATGTGATAATGAATTAAATGTCCAACTGAGATACACAAAATCATCAGCATTATGAATAAAACTGAACTCACAAGAACTATCATAATAAATGTTTTTGAAGTAACTTTACATGTGAGTTAAAAGTCCTTTGAGCAAGCAGGCAGGCAGGCACTAGAGCCTTACCCATGTTCGCCTAGTACCATGACGTTAGAATAGAATTACTAGAGCATTCTATTGTGAGCACAGCCATTCAACTCAGAATCTCACACAACTTGTTGCCTGCCATCATCAACCTCTTCAACAATTCCATCACGGTTTCATTCCTTCTGTTAGTGAATATCTGAGACAGTCTTCAGGATGTCAGCAAATACCAAATATACCCCTGCTCCTCAAAGAGACTCTTTTGACGATACGGCTCATTATTCCCAAGCCCCGCCTTCCTATGCTGAGCCATCAGCATCTGCCGACAACGATGCTCTACTTGGAGGACCCAGAAGCAGTGAGGACAATATTCCAGACGACTTCAAGGTACGCATTCACGACCAGAAGATAGTAAGGTTCTAACGAAGATCTAGTTTGGCGGCTCTGTAGCTGAAGCAACTATTGAGATTCGGATGCAGGTATGTCGCATTCTCTAATGATCTGTCATTGCGCATATTGCTAATAATTTATCTAGTTCGTTCGAAAGGTCTATGCGATCCTGTAAGTTTTCGCAGTCTTTACATCACCGGAACCATCCTGCTAAACATGCTGCCAGCTCTGTGCAACTCATCGCCACGGCTATTCTTAGCTCAATTTCCTTCTTCAGCAGCTCTTACAAAACCTGGATCCAAACCAATACTTGGATGTTATGGACTTCGGTATGACGAGGAACCGCATCTTCGCTTTGCTCTGCTAACGTTTATAGCTCTTCGGCGCGATTGGGTTTATGCTCTTGACATACTGGAAACGAAAGTCTTATCCAACCAACCTCCTCTTCCTCACAGGATTCACGGCTCTCGAAGCATATTCGATTTCGGTGATTGTATCGACCTTTGACTCGCGCATTGTCTTGCAAGCTGTATTGCTCACCGCTGGAATATTCGTTGCACTCACTCTGTTCGCTTGCCAGACCAAGTACGATTTTACCTCATGGATGCCATACTTGTTCGGTGGACTATGGGCATTGATACTCTTCGGATTCATGGCTGCATTCTTCCCAAGCAACAGCACCGTTGAGTTGGCGTACTCTGGAATCGCCGCTCTTATCTTTTCCGGCTACATTCTTGTTGATACGCAACTTATCATGAGACACTACCATGTGGAAGAAGAAATCGCGGCTGCAATCAGTCTGTACCTTGACATCATCAACCTATTCCTCGCTATTCTCCGCATTCTCAACTCTCAACAAAATAATTAGGAGGTGCTATGATCAGGTAGCGAACATAAGGATGTTGCTGAGCCGCAGATTGGATGAACGTATTGATAGCGAACTTTGGCAATAGTTATTGGGGAAGCTGGACCTCTGATGGGAAACGGAGTAAATCTTTTGCTCTGGTACTTTGCGCCGCAGTTTTACCCCTGTCGTTTTTTTTTTTTGGATTTCTTTTCTTGATTGACTGGAGTCCCCTCCTTCAACATGTACCTAATAAGTAGTTATTAGTCTATTCGAAATAAAGTGGTACCCTTTGTTTTTCCTGCCGAAACTGTAGAAACTGTAGAAGCTATGGCGGGTCTGAGCTTTGATTGAAGTTCCATCTCCTATCTACAACCTGGGCTGGGTCAAGGATGTCCTCTACGGAGTGTACAGTAGCGCCAAAGGGGGTTAAAAATTCCCCGGTTCTCATCTCTCGTTTCTCGACTGAGCCAGCTGTCTCTCTGCACTGAGCCTGCGGAGGAAGGTTGCGGACTGGATCGGGCAGTGCATGATTAATACTTGCTTGCTTCGTACTATATGTACAACATTGTACACTTAGCGAAGCTCCTTTCTCCTCTGCAAAAAAAAGCTCAATCTCAACCTTCGGTATTTAGGGTACGCACCTGGCACTTAGCCTGTTTTGGTGGACGAGGGGTTTTCCCGACTGCCGTGGAGCTAGAAGCTGAGATTGTAGTCGAGATCTTCACAAGTTCACAACACATCAACGAAAGGTGAACCGGGGAGATAGAGGACTGAAGGCGGGAGGACTCAAGGCGGGAGGACTCTGTACAGTAGACGCAGTAGTATCGGAATATCTGCCCCATATCCTGCCATTGCATGCAGCTCAAGCAGACGAGTGTACTTCGTATGTATATGGCATGTAAACTACACTGAATACTGTACAATCTGACTCGCATTTCCCATTTGCACGATGACAGTGCGAGGAATATAATTCGTTGATCCGATCATCCAACCCCCGTTGTCCCCGTCTCCTTCTCCGTCAAAAAGAAGTAAAACAAACCCCTTATGCCGCTCTTGTTTCTGCTAAACTTGAAGTGTTATAACCTATTACTCCACCGGATGCTACTATTCGTTAAAAACCCTTCCCCTACTGCTCCAGCGCACCCAGGGAGGTAGTGCGAGTTTACCAGCTGTACCCTGCACTTTCTGCTCTGCAGAAACACTCAACACATCGAACACATTGAACACACAAACGCATACCCTCCTCACCCTCACCCTCACTAAGATCTACTTGGCTACTTCTTAACGCCCTTAAAGTCTGAACACACATCGAAATTCTTTTTCACCGCCCCGCCCTGCCAGATATTCCAAGATCACCCACACCCACACCCTCACCCACTTCTACTTCCCACATCCACTTACACCTCTATTTGGCCCTTAACCACATTCGTTTTTGAATTGAACTCGGTTTCTCTATATTCTCCTATTGCTGTTCGTACAAAAGGCAATAGGAAAGGCTGTTCCATGATCTGTTCATTCCTTTGAACCTGCTCAAATCGGAAGGTCAATTGGAAGAAGAATCCAACAGTTATCCATCCAATTGAACTTCGATTTTCAACAAAATTCGCCCAAAACCCACTTTCCCCTCCCCCTCACGCCTCGTATCGCCATGATCCAAAATCCCCAAACTGTCGCGGCACAAGATGGATACACCGAAGTTGTGCAAGACTGGGCACATAAACCTGGCGACAGTGTTATTGGGATAGAACAAAACTTCCACAGCCAAACGCAATATCCCATTCGACCTATAATAAATAAGAGAAAGGTCAAGAGGAAAGAGGATGGGCCTCTGGAAATGGTCTGCAGATGGATCGTACAGCACCAAATAGGTACTTCCCCCCCGTCTCACTCTCAAAAAATCTGTCCTGACAGCTGGCTTTAGGGTTGTCCGTTAATCTCCTGATGCTTCTCTCCTTAACGCATCTTTGTTTCCCCAAATCCCGCCGACACACCCGCAAGTTCTTCGAACTCTCGTACTACAATCCTGAGTCCGGCAGGTATTGCGCAGGCTGGAATGATGCTTGGATGGTGTTTTATTGGATCGTGGTTTTTACTGGACTTCGTGCTGCTGTCATGGATTATGTTCTCACACCATTTGCTAAAATGAGAGGGATAAAGACGCAGAAGGATACGACGAGATTTGCTGAGCAGGCTTGGCTTCTGGTTTACTATTCGGTGTTTTGGACTCTTGGAATGGTATGTTATGGCTAGTCCTCCCCATGAGGAGGCCTCCGACTCATCTCTCCCTAGTACATATACATCAATTCGGACTACTGGTTGAATATGAGCGAGCTATGGACGAACTGGCCAGACCGAGAAATTGGTGGACTCCAAAAATGGTACATATTGGTGCAATACGCTTTTTGGCTGCAGCAAATCATGGTTATCAATATTGAAGAACGTCGAAAGGATCATTGGCAAATGTTCTCGCATCACATTGTTACGACTTTGTTGATATTTACCAGTTACGGTTACCACCAGACCAAAGTAGCTAACGTAATCCTTTGTTTGATGGATGTGGTGGATATCTTCTTCCCAGTAAGAACCTCTTTCCTATGACAAAACAAAAGTTTATGCGTCACTTTGGAAAAGCTAATCCTTTCATCTAGTTCGCAAAGTGTCTGAAGTATCTTGGGTATAACACTCTTTGCGACTTTGCTTTCGGTCTATTTCTCGTAACTTGGATAGTTGCCCGTCACGTTTTCTATATGATGATTTGCCACTCAGTGTGGGCGGATATCCCTAAAATCATCAACTACGGGTGTTATCACGGCAGGAACGGTGATATTACTGGGCCATTCACACCCCCGGATCGTTTTGGTCATCTATTTACGCCCTTCCGTGACCCTGAAGGAACGGTTTGCTGGAATGACCAAATCAAATGGGGATTTCTGGGTGCCCTGTTGTTCCTCCAATGCATTACTTTAATGTGGTTCTGGATGATCATGAAAGTCGCCATCAAGGTCATCAGAGGTGGGGAAGCGGAAGACATCAGGAGCGAAGATGAAGCTGAGGACGAGGAAGAGGACGTCAACCTAGATGAGAAACTCATCACAGAGGTGATTAACCAATTCGAAGGCGAACCTTACGAGGAAGAAGTGGGTGTCGAGGCACTGAACCTCAAAGGCCGGACGTCGAGGAACAACCGGTATAGGAAGAGCTCTAGTAGTGCGAGTGGGGTAAGCATTCCGGGGCACAGTGATAGGAAGGAATTGCTGGGAAGGATTGGGTGTGACAAAGGCGTTTGAAGGGATTATGTTAACCGGTGCTGTTTGTTATAATCTCACATTTGGTTCATTCTTTGACCTGAGAATCAAAAGCTTGTGGGATGGTGTCGTTTTTGGGACGTCTGCTGGGACTGGGAAAATGGGTGGAGCTGCGCGTGAGATATCACTTCTTTCTTCGAACCTATTTGGCTGGCATGTGGGATGTTTGAAGGGATGGATGGGCCTTTTTTTTTGTGTCGGATGATATATGGTTTTACTGGGTTAGAAGTATAAAACCATAATGCCAGGACAGTGCATACCCCATCTGATAGCAAGATATTCTTGAAATGCGAACGACTAGAATTTATAAAAGTCTAGGACCTCAGAGGGGTTTATACACCAACACTCCATAACATCATGGTAACAATCGTGTCCGATATAGGTCTGCCCCTCCAACAGAGGAGTAGAGAGAAATATCTATCTCCCGTTCTTCCCACCATATCTATCGAGTATTGCTTCTTATATATGGTAGAGTAGTCCACTTGCAGGAGATCCAGCTAAGGGGGGCATGTAACCCACAGAATAACAATAAGAACATAAAGAATTACAGACAGACGAACTCTCGAGGAAATTCCCAGGACTCTTCGAACCCTCCAAGCGCCCCATACAAAATCTTAGCTGTTTGCTGTTTCTATCTCCAACATGCCCGCTTTCGCTACAGCTACTACAGGGAAAGGAGCGTCGATACGGTTGTGCTGCTCGCTTGCTCTGACTTTCTTACTCCTCTACTACTTCGTTGTTCCCTTACTTGGGCTGGTTCTAGCTGCTCAATCAATGAATCAATCAATCTGGTGCAAACACCTCTAGTCACCTCACCCACTACAGAGCTGATGACAGCAGCAGCAACAACAAACAACAGCAATAAAGGACTGTTTTCACGTGGACGAGCGACAAGAATCGAATGTTGATCTAAACCATCTATACTAGGATGTACAGAAAGAACGGAGACCGAGCCGTATAATTCGAATCAGCATATTGTGTTGTGTCGTAGATGCTCTTGGCTTTGTTGCCTGGGCAGCTGTCTTCCCGTCGCTGCTTTGCGTTGCTTTGCTTCGCTTCTGCATACACGCACACTGTGCCCGTCTTCGCAAACTCGAGCTAGGTTCTCATCTAGGAAGAACTGACTGAGTGCGAAAGGTGCGGAGGGAAGGAAAGCGGGGTTGAGCGGGGGGAGGCCGTGCCCCGAATGCAGCAAAGAAAGGTCGCAGAGCAGCACATAGCTATTTGTTCAAATTGCAAGTTAGCAGTAGCAGGGAACTGCCCTGGACGAGAATGAAGTGAAAGTTGATCTTAAAGTTTGAAAAAATAGATATAATGTACATTTGGCATTCCCATAATGCTAGCTACCACCAACTGATCCGGTTGTATGGCGCTGTGACTCCAGCGACTGATGAGAAGCCAGAAGATCCCCCCAAGCACCGAGCTGTAATAACCTCCACTTCCTTGAAATTTTCCGTGTCTTCCGCATAATCTTTATTTGATTCCGTTCACCCATTTCAGTTCGGTTTCCTCGGCCTCCGTTTGCCGTGGGAATAGAAGTTGGAACAAGCTAGAAAAGAAGCCAACCTCCCTATCCGACCTAATGTACCTAGGTATGTAGTTTGAAAAAAACGAACTGTGAGAATCTCCAGCGTTTGCTTGCTTCTCGCCCGTTAACACAAAGTAAGGCAAGACGCCATGAGAGCTAGAAGCCAAAAAGAAAAAGAAAGCAAGTGCAAAAGAAAAGTAAAATGAAACCCTATCGTGACACATTGACTTGATTACATAACTCCAAACCAAACCCAGGTATCCCATTTGTTGAGAAGGCTTTCTCCACGCGCTCAAGACTTCCGACCATTTCCCAGTACAAGCGTGTGGTGTCATATCGCTGTTTGCTTTCCAACACCCGTATTATCCTATAACAGGATTAAGTAATTTGAGGGCGCTATTCCGGTGTCTCCATTTTCCTTCTTTGCTTGCCACCATCTTCCGCTAACATCTGATACCTCCAGAATTTCATGCTTTGCGAAACTGATCTCGTTCGCGTCGTCCGGGTTGGCATCGTAGGAGTAAATCGCCTTCGCTCGGTATGGATATTCTGTTGGTGCAACTACCTCTCCTACTGTAGGTTCTGAGCTCATGCCCCCATTTACTCCTAGGTTACTGGCACCATTGCCGAACCTTGGTATCGTGGAGTTTCTTTCTGCTCCTGCGGCACCTCCAGGGAATCCTGCTACAGGGGATGATGTTTCGAAGCCTCCCAATTGGGCTGATGTGTACATTTGTGGTGGGACATTCGACGAAATTGAAGTATCTGGGCGACCATTTCCAAAACCATTTCCATAACCGTTTCCATAATTGGTAGACATCCCTCGTGCACCTGACGATACTCGATGGTCTTTGTGAAGAGCGAATGAATCAAGGTATGCTCGAGGAACTGCGGAAGGCGTGGACCCGAAGTAGAAAATCCAGACGATCTAAATATACATGTCAGCAAAGATACAGCGCGTGTCCTGTCCCGCGCAAACTTACAGAAACCATCGAAAGAAGAATATGTCCAGCCGCACTGGCTTCTTTGGCTCCATTTGATGAATAGATCAACGAATTGACGGATGAGCTCGTGAGGACCAGACCAGTAGCTAGGTACCCCACGATAGCAACATGGTAAGTTTGAGTCGTGTCTGATGCGATCACCACAAAGACGCCGATGATGCAGCATAGCATATATGCAACGGTGAACCATGAGTAATTTGGAAAGCCGTCATTAGGTTTGTGTGATATTGTTGCTACTATCGATCCAATAAACGCAATAAACCATGCAAGCTATTGAGAGAACAAGTCAGTCACAATTGATCGTAGGCCGCGTATGGCGCAGCAAGTATCAGTCTTCTGAAGCACGTACCATAGCAATGGATATGGTAGCCAACGCGAATGGATCTCCCAAAATATTATCCATACTCATTCCACGCATGCCCTGCGTCCTCCTTCCCTTGTAATCTGATTGTGCGTTCATCTTGCGTATTGATGGCGAGTCTAGTGATCCGTATGATGGCATAAGGAAGATTCACAAAACGTGGTGCGGACGTCGATAGCGAGCCCGGGGAATGATTATCGTCGCGGATATGGTGGCATTCGATTCAATCGAACAATCGTACTTCCGAGTATAGACAGAAAATAAAAAAGCTAAAATCAGATGTTGAAGAGTTTCATAGAATAGAATAAAGGCAATGTCGTCAAAGTGGTGTTTCACCTGCAGTGCAGTGACCGAAATATGGAAAATGTTCCGAATAAAGCTCCAATTGCGATCTGTTTTAAGTCGCAACACTTTGTAGAATCTTATTATAGCTAACCACAGTCCAGCAGTAGTAGCGAGCTTATTGGAGGTAGTCCTATTACCACGACTTGCGTTGTTGAGAGGGCGGGCGGTTATGAGGGTTGATAAAGTGGGTAGTTCGTGCGAATGTAGAGGAAAAGGGATGGCAGTGCAACACGAGAGTCGAATTGGTAGGTAGAAAGGATTGTGTACAAACGGGTAAGTTGGGGGGGGGGAGGGGGAAGGAAGAGTAGAACGAATTGGGGGTTTGAGGGGTGTAAAAAGAAGAGTGTGCAATGTGAAGCGCAAGGTCAAGTGCAAGGTCCTGGTCCTGGACGAATGGGGAAAAATGAATGGATGTGGCCAGGAAGGACAAGAAAGGCGTGAAAGTGTAGACGTGAAGAAGTGAGCGAGGGAGGGAGGGAGAGAGAGTGAGTGGTATTGGGCGAAGTTTGAACGGTGTTTGTGGTAAGGTTGGCGGTAGTGGTGGTGGTGAGACGTACGCGAAAGCGATACGCAAGAGGAAAAAGCCGGTACTAACTAAGGTTGCTGTCTGCACGGAACAAAAGACTAATAAGTTTCGTACCTAGGAGCTCCTTATCGAGAATTGTTTTAGTTAATTTCGTACGCTCGTACGTTGCGGGAATAAGTCCAGGACTCCAGGCCGATTGAAGCGACGGTGCATGCAAATAATGCAGAAGAACCCAAGGTTTATGAAGACGGTCGAGGCTGTGCAAAGCGCAACGAACTTCTCTGGGATCTTGGAACTGAGCACGAGCGACGAGCTGCGAAGGGCTGCACGAACACGGCCGTGGAATAATATGAGGCCTGACTTATTCAGGTGAACACAACTAAATGACCAAATGATCTCTCGGAGGTGAAAATTGGAGCTGCGCATTACAGTTTCTGGCAATGAGACCCTGAGTCTGGGGGTATAACAGCCATGGACGATTGATAGTTGGTGATAATTTGATAATTTGATAATTTGATAGTTTGATAGTGCCACAATGCCTTTACCATGAAGATCATTCATGCTAGCTGCCTCATCCGTTGGATCTTCAAACGCTACTGTCTCCCGCAACGGTCTGATCAACTCGTTGCCTCTACCAGCACGCAAGTCTCCAAGCACCTCTCTCCAATAGGATATGTATTATGTATGCTGCTCGTACGGCATAGACTATTATTCTCGGCGAGGATGTTGTTCTTCACGCCTCGCCTCGTCTCCGTAGACAATTTCCTTCTCCCCATTTCCCATTTCCCACTTTCCACTTTCCACTTTCCACTTTCCACGTCTCACTTCGCCCTGCCCAGGCTACCCGGTCCATTTCCCCATATGGTACCTGAGCAGTGGATACAATGCAGTGTGCACAATGTCCTTACAGTGCTTCGGAGAGTCAGCCCAGCCCACTTACCGCGCACTGGCGCGCAGTAGTCTGCCATCAGCAGTGTCGGCGTGTCGGAACCTGTCAATCTCAGCCTTTCAGGGTCTTTCGTATTTTAGATTTTGGCGGTACCTGATGGATGATGGATGATGTGTGCGCGACTTCATTTATTCTTCTGCCCTACGAAAACACTCCAGCTCCGCACATGTCGTACAACCAAAATCCTTCAAGGATCCAAATCCTCGAACTTGTCCCATACTTCGTAAGGCGAAAAGAAGGAGAACCTTTTTTCCTTCTCAAAGTTTTAAATTCATTTTTTCTTTGATCCTTTGCTTCATCTCAATTGGCTTCAACAAGGATCATTGGGCGATACAAAGCTCTGGACTTTATGATCGTCCTTCCACGTTTCATACCTTGCAGAACACTCGCTAATTCAGCGAGCTCCTGAATTATGATTACGGAGTACTTTTTAGCCCCGTGTTCTTTGCCCAAGCTGCACAGTGCACACTGCACACAGACCCTCGAGTTTCTGCAAGAGCTAGAACTCAGGAGCTTGCAGGCTGAGCTGCTGTGATGCTGTGATGCTGTGAATCTGTGATCAATGGTCAATGGTCAATGATCATCTACGAGATACCAAAGGACGAATGACAGCACCCGCTTCAATACTTCCGACGGGACTTTGAAGCACCTTTGACTTCTGGCGTGATATTCATTAGACATGGAATAGAGAATAGAGAGCTTGCTGGCTCTCTGCCGTGTCACTAGGGCCGTTAGTACACGACACGTCTGATGTTATGAGGTAAACGTCAAACATTATTGGAAGTCTCAAGCCCTTATTGTCAATGATGTCGCACAAGAGAGAGTGTGACGGCTATTGTCAGGATATGCATGGGAAAAGCAAGGAACGGAGGGGCGAACTGTCTTCAGCTTTACAAGAGCTTCAGGTTACAGTGCGGGGTCAAAGTTTAGTACTTCACATTTCTTACCAATCTGACAGCGAAAAGTGCTCTCATCGTGGCTGGTGGCTTATACTTTCGAAAGAGGGAAGATTTGCGGACTCGAGCGGAAGCTGTCTGTACGAGAGCTTTCTTTCTTTCTTTTTGGAAGGTCGAAATACTCTTCAACACATTTTCAAGCTCATGCAAGGTATTCGAGTCATCAAACCGATGGCTAGAGTGTCACCAATAACAACCTGGCGCTGAATATGCCTATTTAGGTAAGTGGAAGTTCTTCCAACTTATCTGATAGCTATGCTGAATCCCGAAAAACATCGTGCTTAGACCCACAACTGCTGCTTCAATTGATAATCATGATCTTCATCGCTTTTCATTGAATTGTGACCATGCGATAATAATACACATGGTGTTTTGTAGCTTCTACACCGTATAGCTTGCTCAGGCTACCCATGCTCACGTCCATCCTGAGACACGGATCATACATGATCCCGGGCTGTTCCAACTTCTCAAATTCAATGATACAACTTTGCAGTGATCCTTTCATCAACTGAGTGTAGAGATGATCTATCGTCTGGGTGTGCTGATATCACCTTAGAGCGTCGATATTCCTAACCCATTCTACTGGTGACGTCTAGTTCGATTCCAGAGCCAGCTTGACCTGTTTGCTCACCTGATCTAAAGTCGCAAGAGCTTCAACCAAGCTTAACTTCATATTACCAAACAAATATTTCATCGTCATGCTATGTCGTCACCTTGTCGTTTCACCAATGCTGCCCTTCGGACCTTTTGCTCCACTTGCTCTACTCTTCCTTCCAGCTCTGCCCAACTTTCACCAGTTCGTAGTATATCCACAGCATACCAACGCCGAATGACCGCTGCCGTTCTCTGTCTCAGCGCCGCCATATCTGCACTTTGTGCTGCTTGGAGAGCTTCAACTTTCGCGACCCGTGGTTGTAATTGAATAAGTTGGGCGGAAACTTCCGCTGATGGGACTGGGACATCGAGAATAGAAGTCAATCTTGAGGCGGTTGATGGATATGAACTGGCAGATGCTAGGATGATCGACAAAATACTTGCGGTGTCAAGAGAAGTGGGCAATTGATCCGGGCTTATGGATTGGAAGAGGTCGGGGTATTTGGCATCTAGGAACTATCAGCGATAGTATTTAATTGATTGATACTGTGATACCCACGCAATTTTAATAGATCTTGGATGACTCTGGATTTCGAGGCAAGTTGGTGGAGAGTATGCTCTAAATTTGAAAGCCGTTCAAAGGCAGATGCTTCCGAACTTGAAATAGCCGCGCTGTCAACATGACCGCAAACAGCATATTCGATTCTCCGCAGACGTGCTTCTAAGAGATCGATTGTCTCTACGGCGGTCTTGTCGAAAGTATTATCCATTGCCGCAGGCTTGCATCTGGTATTTGGCGGTGTTGTATGGAATCTGGGGAAAATGAGATAAAAGTTGTGTAGGGTCTGCAAGGCTGAGGATAAGGTTCTTGGCGCCGGCAACGTCCGGTTAACACCAGCTACTACTTCATAATATTAGCATATTGCGCAACGGAGCATCCGCTCTCAACAATTCCATCCATTCGTTCTATAAACCACGAATATCTGCCGGCGAAAGTTATACAATCGGAATTAGGAGTATCTATACAAAGAGGTTCTGCGCCGTTATGCATGAATGTAGATTAGCTTAGGACAGTTTTGCGACAGCTTCTCACAGCACAACACGACCGACTTATCGTATCGACGAAGAATCCTACAAAACGCTGGAGGAAGCAAGAGAGGGAAAGTGAAAGATGTCTTCATACGCTACAATTGGTGGCCCCAGCGGCAGTTCTTCAGATTCTGGCCGTAATCCACGGTAAGCATGACGGAGAAACAGAACAATCAGAGTCTACAGACTGATCTATGGCACAGCAGGAAATCAAGTCGAATCATCAAGGAGCAACATCTGGGACATGGTCAGGCATCTTGGCTGAGCAGCAATGTCAATCTTCTTAATACAAGTATGCTCTCCGCGGAACCTTCCTTCGAACTTTCACTGACGGACCCCAGTTGTTGGTGCTGGCACACTTGCCATGCCATTAGCTATGTCACATATGGGAATACTACTTGGGGCGATTGTTATACTATGGTCTGGTGCAACAGCCGCTTTTGGACTATATCTACAATCTAGGTGCTCCAGGTATCTTGACAGAGGGACATCCTCTTTTTTCGCCCTATCTCAAATTACGTATCCGAACGCGGCAGTCATTTTCGATGCGGCTATTGCCATCAAATGCTTCGGCGTAGGAGTTAGTTATCTGATTATTATTGGAGATCTGATGCCAGGAGTTGTAAGGGGCTTTAGTGAGGGGGCAGAATCTGTACCAATCCTTATGGACAGGAAGTTTTGGATAACGGTATTCATGTAAGCTCGTGCTTTCTTCCCTCGTTCATGCCCGTCTTGCTGACTTATGTATCATAGGTTTGTCGTAATTCCACTGTCCTACCTGAGGCGCTTGGATTCTCTGAAGTACACTAGTATTGTGGCTCTGATCTCTATCGGGTATCTTGTAATCCTCGTGGTATATCACTTCGTGAAAGGAGACACAATGGCCGATCGAGGGGAGATTAGGGTTATCGAATGGGCTGGAATTATCCCAACTCTACAGAGTTTCCCCGTGATTGTCTTCGCCTATACATGCCACCAGAATGTGAGTAGACGGCTGCTATGAAGACGTTATAATGTTCTGACGTTTGCAGATGTTCTCAATCCTAAACGAGATCAAGGATAACGCACCAAGACGGTTAGTGCTCATTGATCACGCTCAGTTTTCCACCCTGCTAACTATCTTTCTAGTACAACGAGCGTCGTTGTCGCCAGTATCGGCACTGCAGCCTCTATCTATGTCCTTGTCGCCATTACTGGTTACCTGTCATTTGGCAACAGTGTCAAAGGCAATATCGTGGGAATGTGTAAGTGATCGTCACCGTATCGGCACCAGTAGATACTAACAATTCTAGACATCCCGTCTACCGCTTCGACTATCGCCAAGGCGGCTATCGTCATTCTCGTCATGTTCTCTTATCCTCTTCAAGTGCACCCATGCCGAGCATCAGTTGATGCTGTTCTGAAATGGCGTCCAAATTCTCTCAAACGAAGCAGCACACCCCATGGCTCGCCCGCGCGAAGCGCACCTTTACTTGCTGGTGGGTCGGTAAAACCAGCAGCAAGGAATGATACAATCAGCGAAACCAGATTTGCGATTATAACCACCGCCATCATTGCCTTAAGTTACTTTACAGCTATCACCGTAGCATCACTTGATAAAGTCCTTGCATATGTCGGAAGCACTGGGAGCACAAGTATCAGCTTTATCCTTCCGGGACTTTTTTACTACAAGATTTCTTCCCCAGACTCTATTCACCACCAACGACTGATGAAAGAGGATGATGATACTGACCCTGATGACGATGAAGAGGAAGGCCTCCTTGGACAGCCCGCGAACAAGGCTGTGCCTTGGCGCAAAACCATTCTGCGAAAGCTTGCTTTAGCACTGGCCATCTACGGTGTATTCGTGATGGCTATATGCCTAGGGACGAACTTATTTTTTACTGCTCAAGGGCACTAGAAGTACACAATTATCTTTCTTTTTTCTTTGGACGACAAATTGGCACAGCGATTGGCACGGCGTTTCAGCGACTCAATGATACATGGGACAACCAGAAAAGTTAGAACCTCGACGGTGAATAACCATCACCGTATTCTGTAGATACAAATATGAATTGGACACGGCCTATAATGTGTATACAGTCTTCATAAACATATGATACCTTTAAAGAGAAAAATATCATTTGATGATTTGTCTCCCAACGCCTTTCCATGAAGAATGGCATTATTTCCATCTATGACCCTTTTGTACGGAACACTAGCATCCATCTTCAGGACTTGTTCCATGATTCCTCCGCGTATAATACACATAACCTGTCCGCCCATCCGCACCCAGTACGCCAGGCTTTGGACTTGTATCCATTTCTTTAACACATGGTATCAAATTTGGAGCGTGAACAGCGCACCATCACCTGTAAATCCTCAAATCTGATCTTGATAGTATTCCATTCCTAACATCCTCATCTCTATCACGACCTCGCAGCACTCTTTCCCGGCTCCATTGGATTTGGCTTGTATTTCGGTTCCAGTAATCCCACCTAAATCACACATTGTTAGTTATTTAGCAGCCCCAGTTCCCGCATCACCTGTCCACGTAGCCAGCCTGGTTGAATCGCTCTCCCATCCCTGTTACAATCGACATCCTATGCATCCCCCGTCTGAACTGCCCAAAACCGCAGGCCGGAAAAACAATCTGCCCATAAGACACAAACTCACCATGCTCAGTAACCTCCAAGCCGTCTTAGT
Organism: Clarireedia sp. CPB17; assembly: GCA_002242865.1. Classification (NCBI taxonomy): domain Eukaryota; kingdom Fungi; phylum Ascomycota; class Leotiomycetes; order Helotiales; family Rutstroemiaceae; genus Clarireedia; species Clarireedia sp. CPB17. Next base: position 27,974 of record LLKJ01000548.1, read on the forward strand.
GGGCTGCGCTCCCACTCCCAACCAGTACTTCGCTCTCACGCTATCGAGTCGTATGTCTTTGAACTTCTTGCCTTCTCCATCCGGCGGTAGTTTGGGGATGGGATCGTATGTGCCGAGGACTTCGACGGGGAGGGAATTACGCGCTGTTCTGTTGGTACGAGGTCAGCATGAAGTCTGCGGGAGATTCATACGTCTTTCTAGCAGGGATATAAGAGGGCGAAATGGTCAACGGTTCAACTAGAAAAGAGTAGGAAGGTCTGGGGAGGACTGAGAGATGGGGCCGGTAAAGGCCTGTGAAAGTCGTAGCAGAAAAATAACACGAACCGTGCTTGCGCAACAACGATATTATAAAATGGTTCTCGTTTGCGACCGAAGCGGGCCAGACGGATGCGTAAGACCATTTTTGGCGGGTGTGTGGTAGTTGAGATGTCCTTGGGCGTCTGAACGACAGTACGATGGGGAGGTGGAGGATAAATTATTTCGAGAGTTCGGAAAATCTACGGGTAGCGGACTTTCGCTTGGCGGGGCGGGATAGGCGGGAGGTGGAGCGTGGAAGGAGGGGCAAGAGGGTGATGTCAGTTTGTTTGCCAAAACATGGTCAAAATAAATGCGATATCTCGAGCTACTTGAATAAGTACTAATTATTTCTAACAACATATACCATATAAGAGACCACTTGGCATTGATTTGCATTCTTCACTTTCTACCAACCATTTGAATTTCATACCCTTCCAGAATTACACGTTCATACGGTTTCATAATGGCAGCGAAAGTAGGCGCAGAACCCGCTCATGCAATCTTGGTTACATTAAGCAGGAATAAGTCCTAATGAGTTTGTAGTATCTCACTGCAGCCAATGCAGCTGCACTAGACAAAGATCTCATGTCAATTGGAGCATTCTCCCTCGATCAACTGATGGAACTTGCTGGATTGAGTGTTTCGCAAGCTGGTTCGATCACCCTTTTCTTTGCGTTTTCTTCTTTATTCATTGAAGTACGACCATTGCTTGTGTTTTCGATGTGTAAATACATAGCCTTGCAAGTTCAGTCGAACGTTGTTGCCAACTGTCGGGTCTTCTATCACATGAATAAGTACTTTATACCGACGTCGTGTATGGACACTAATTCTCGCAACCATCTCGACAGTATACCGAGTTCATCCACCAAGCAAAGGAAGACGAATACTAGTAGCATGCGGGCCAGGAAATAATGGTGAGTTTCCCATTTCTCCATCTCAATGCAATCAGTCATTAGCTGAATAGGAAGCTAGGCGGAGATGGTCTTGTAGCAGCACGGCATCTATGGCAATATGGATACAAACCGACAATCTACTACCCAAAGCAGGGAAATAATGAACTTTACCAGGTAAATCAGTCTTTTCTCCAATCATCTTCGGCGTACTCCAGACCCCTACCAGTCTCCACCCAGGGAGCTTTGTATTCGAATAACTAACAAACATATCACCGTAGCGTTTATCGACCCAACTCAAAAGTCTCTCCATTCCCTTTGTCGACGATTTCCCATCTGCTCTCAAGGAAACCGATCACATACTTGACGCGATTTTCGGTTTGTCCTTGACTTCCCCCTTTTCAGCTCATGTCATATCCACTAACTACTTCATCCACTAGGATTCTCATTCTCCGGAAGCGTCCGCGAACCTTTCCAATCAGTCATCACGGCCATGGAAGAGACTTCTCTCGCTGTAACATCTATCGATGCACCTTCTTCGTGGGACATAGCTGAAGGTCCCCCTTCTTCCGGTCCTGGTGCTAAGTTCATGCCCGAGTGTCTGGTTAGTCTGACGGCGCCGAAACCTCTGGTCAAGCACTTTAAAGGGAAGCATTTCTTGGGTGGAAGGTATGCATTTTCTCATCATTCATTCAGTAAACGCCAGTCAAAACTAATGGACTTAGGTTCGTGTCACCTGAAATAAGAGAGAAATATGATCTTCAATTACCGGAGTATGAGGGAGTGGATCAAATCGTCGAAATGCCGCTCGACGGGAATGAGAAATTGTAAAATTCACGAGAGCCACGTGGCACTGAAAGTTTTAAAATGCTTCATATGCTGTATCTACCATGCCGTATCGTTAAATAATCATCATACACCTCATACAATCGTACCACTCATGGTTGAACATCCCCCTCAACTCTAGGGTTGTTCCTCGTTCTGAATAAATGTTAACAAGAACGGGGAGAGGGTGCTGGGAAAGATTAGAACATACCTCCTCAAAAAGAACAAGCACTGTTCCAGCTTTGCATATATCCTAATTCGTGTCAGTGAGAGGGCATTAATAATATAGCCACCGGGCTTCAGTTACTTACCCCTTCCTTGTGCACCAACTTCGCCACCACTCCTTTCTGAGGTGATCTAATCACAGTCTCCATCTTCATACTCTCAATCCTAAAAGTGACCCGTCAGCATTTTATCTTCCATCAAGGACTGATAACAAGGTACTTACACAACCAAAGCCTGGTCCTTCTCAACCTCATCTCCTTCTTTTACCTCGTTTCTCAACACCTTACAAGGCATTGGTGCTAGAACGCTATTTGCAACGTCTTTCAAGCCCAGTGCCTTTTCGAACCATTTTGGAGTGGCCAATTGCAGTTGGATCTGCCTTCCGTGTTGGAAGAGCGTCAGCTTGTCATCTTGTCTAATCAGAGTAGTCTCGATTCGAGTGTGTGGGAAGAACGTTGAGATTTTGGAAGACTGTGGTTCGCAGATGACATTTGGATAGGATTGCTCAACCCCCAGTCCTTTAACTGTTATATCAAAAAGATTCTTTTCAGACTGATTGACAATAACATCGACTATTTCCACCTTTTCTCCTGGTGCAACTGGTCTAGTGAAACTGAATTGACGTTCGCTGCGAGGGCTGAATCCAAGACCTGCACCATGTGGACCTAAAACTGAGTTGGAGCTGCTTGAGGTAAGTTCTTGAGACAAAACGCCAAGCGCGGCTTGCACGAAAGTTTCCGGTTCGATTTCTTCGCTAGCAAAAAGTTCATCATGGTGTTTCTGTATGTAGCCAGTTTCCACATCCCCTTTGATGAATCCAGGGCTTTTGCAGATCTTTTTCAAGAACTCAATATTGGTACTCAGTCCAACAACTTCGTAGTCTTGCAATGCCGCATGAAGTTTTCGAATGGCTATTTCTCGAGTTGGTCCGCTGACAATAAGCTTTGCGATCATGCCATCATATGCAGAAGAAACAGTGTCGCCTTGGACAAATCCGGCGTCAATCCGAACACTTTCTGATAATTGAGGTGTGCGTAGATGAATGAGTTTACCAGAATCGGGCATGAAGTTTTGACTTGGGTTCTCGGCGTAAATACGAGCTTCAAGGGCCCATCCACGCTCCGATATTCTTTGCGCGATCTCGGCTTGAGTAAGCGGTAGAGGTTCCCCGGCAGCAACTTTGAACTGCCAGGATACAAGATCTTCTCCTGTAATTTCCTCAGTCACGGGATGCTCGACTTGTAACCTGGTATTCATTTCCATGAAGAAGAACTCATTTGTGTCGTTGTCGAAAATGACTAGAATTCGGATTAGTAGACTGTGATGGCTGCCGTAAGATGGACTCACATTCTACGGTCCCAGCACCTTCATAGCCCACAGCAAGAGCTGCAGCACGAGCTTTCTCCCAGAGATCTTGTCTAATATCTTCTGCTAAATTTGGCGCGGGTGCTTCCTCTAAAATCTTCTGATGTCTTCTTTGTAGGCTGCAATCTCTCTCGCCAAGTGCTACCGCCTGACCATGCTTATCCGCGAAGATTTGTACTTCAATATGCCGAGGGGTAGCAATGTATTTCTCCACGAGCATCACATCATCACCGAATGAATTTCTACCTTCACTCTTCGCACTCTCGAGTTTTTCCAGAAACTCGCCCTCGGTCTGGGCGATTCGCATGCCCTTCCCACCGCCTCCTTTGACAGCCTTTACCATTACAGGAAAACCAATCTGTCGCGCTTCGTTCAGCAGATATTCCGGGTCTTGGTTATCTCCATGGTATCCAGGTATGCAGGGCACTCCAGCCTTCAGCATAATATCTTTACTTCTGGACTTATTCCCCATGGCCTCGATGGCTTTCCACGGAGGACCAATAAACACCAAGCCCTCCTCCACACACCTTTTAGCAAAAGCCGAGTTCTCACTCAGAAACCCATACCCAGGATGTAATGCCTCACAGCCTTGCTCCTTAGCTACGGATATAATTCGTTCACCATCGAGATAGGCATTCGCAGCGCCGAGGTTCACCGCGAAAGGACTTGAGAGCGCATGTTGAGAGTTCGCGTCAGGATCTGTGTAGATTGTCGTACATCGAACTCCAAGATCTGAAGCGGTTCTTCCGACACGCAGAGCGATTTCACCACGATTGGCGATGAGGACCGACGTTATGGGTGTGATAGCTTGGGAGGTTGAGTATTGTCGAGGATGGGAATTGAGGAGAGCCCGAGCTAGAGCTCGAGTTCTGGAGGCGGAAATCATTTGGAATTACATCAATCTAGGGAAAATGGTTCCTGAACCTATAGATATAATCGAAGACAAAAGTCAACTTTGAATTGTACTGTAGCTTTTGGGGAAAGGGTTATGAGTTTCAACCGATGGAAGCCGTCATGGCCGTCTAATGCGGGGCCCCAGGATTAAAGAGCCGAGGAGAGCTAAATTGAGCTCCATAGCTCCTCCATTGTAACAGGCGCACCTACGTTTAGTCATGGTACACATGAACAAAAGAAGCAATTCGGGGCAAGAAAACCGCTCTCCGCGATGAGCAATGACTCTCTGTTTCCTGGCGAGCCTGGTAAGATGTTTTTGACTCCTACTTACCTACCACGCCTACTACTTACATAAGGGTCTTTTAACCCCACCACTTCCATTCCCAGTCCGTCACGACTGAGGTCTTCGTTACAAGGAGAGAATACTTCTTCAATTGTCAGTTATGGATGCGGAATCTTACTCTCATGGTTGATTATCTTAGATGTGTTGATGAAGGATTTCAGCAAAAAGTGTAGGAATTGTTACAACTAAGATATGGAAAAGAAGATTATTCACCAACCCATTCCCCATCCCTCGCAAAGTATAGATAGTAAATCCCAGATATGAAATAGTACCCAGTTGCGCCGTGCTTCGTTCCCAAGTCTTCTCTTGTTCACATAACGCCCAGATCAATCTTCGTCCTCACTGTTGTGGCCTCTAACGAGTTCTTTTTCATTGAAAGATATGGTGTATCATATCCATGGAGAAGATTCTCTTCTCTAAGCCCTCAGAGCCCGCAGTCTCTCTCCTAGTCCATCTTCCTCTACTTCCGTTGGACCCAACTTCACAGGTGCCGCCGTCTCCGGAGTCTCCATTGACTGCTTCAACTCAATACCAGCGTCATCCGCGACTTGATTCATTAATCTATCTACGTCTTCCTGTGGGGTCGCAACTGCGGTCGCGGAGGCGGTTGCGTTTTCGTAATAGCCTGTCGCAACATCGAGGTCTTCGAACTGCGTCTCGAATCGATCCATTACTGCGGAAATCTGGTTGAAGCAGACTCAGTCAGCTCTCCGCAGAGTCCTTTTGTATAAGGCTAAACAAACCTTCTCTAAATCCATGGCTTTCATGGCCTGATCCATTCCCCTGACCACATTTGTCATACTGCCCGTAACCTGCCTCATCGTGACAGCAGTTTGCACTCTGCTAGCGACAGCATCGATGCGACTTGCTAAGCGCAGTAGATTTAACTTCTCGTTTTGTTTCCGGATCGTATTCTGAGCGTAGATCTTCGCGATATCTGGATGCCCCTCCTTCATCGCCTGCGATGATACATGTTAGAGAAGCTGGGCTTGAGTGTCGGCGGATGGGAACGGTCATACCTTCTCGAGTCTGGCCTTCTCTGTTTTCTCATCTTTCGCAGCTTTGTTTGCTTGACGGTTAAGTTGCTTTGCTGTGAACTGTGTGAAGTCTTAGCCTGCGACCACCGGCTCTCTTCTGGGGCAATAGCTTTGGGTGGGTGATAAGGCAGATGACATACCTTCAAATTGAAGAGCGCTTTCTCGAGTCCTGACATCGTGCTTTTGAGGTTGGAAAGATAATAGAAAGCGAAGGTGTGTGGTATTTATCTGGTGTTTTAAGTATTGTGAAATAGCGATTGGTAGGATAAGCTGGAGAAGTGCTGGTCGTAAGTCTGTAGCCGACAATCTAAGTTAGAGTAGCCTTGTGAGTTACCGACAAGCCTGTGATCGGGGTGGGGCTAGCAGGCTACGGGCGCCCAGAAATGTATAGATAGCAGATAGTATATGAATTCATATGCCCCTCATTCACGACGGCTTAGGAAAAGTCCTCAGTACATGAATCATTAATGCCATTTAGATTTTGGTTAAATCCCTTAATAATCCTCTCATCTTTACTTCTGTATATTTTTGTATCTAAACATTACAAAATAATGCCTCCAAAGCCCAAACTTAACGTACAAAACTTCCCTCGCCCTCCTCTCCTGGAAAAGACTCCGCGCCATCTACTGGTGAAGCATCAAGGCCATACTATTGCAGATACCAAAGATGCTTATTGGGTACTTGAGACCTACCATTCTCCCAGTTAATCAACCCACTCTTATCATCTAACCACAAGCATTAATATCATAATAGCCTACTACCTACCCAAATCATGCCTTGCGTTACCTCTGAAACCAACCACTAAATCAACGTTTTGTGAATACAAAGGCTGGGCAACATATTACTCTATATCGCTACCTTCGGATGACCAAGGAGATGAAGTGGAAGTGTCCAACAGGATCTGGTCATATGAAACGCCGACGGAGAAATATAAGGACATAAAAGGCTACGTTAGTTTTTATGCAGGACCATGGGAATGCTTTGTGGACGGAGAGGAAGTGAAACCACAGCCGGGTGACTTTTATGGGGGATGGACAACTAGCGAACTCGAGGGAATTATCAAGGGGAGCGCAGAGACTAGATGGATGTGAGAGTCACTCTTGGTCTTTCTGCGCGTCGAGTAGTAGAAAGTCTCGGGTAAGGCCCTGCCCTAGTAGCTAAGTGTCGCATGTAACAACAATCTTCCAGCGAAATTGAATAATTACTGTCTCAAGTTTTCTCGCCAGTGCCCCCAGGAACAAACAAGTCAGTTTCGCAAGGAGAAGGAGAGCAAACAAATTAGCAAAAGAAAAGAGCGAAAAGAAGTAACGGATGGCCTAAGACGGATTCGAACCCTCACCGTCTCGAACATCGTTATCCAAAAAGCAGGATACACATTGGGTTCAAAGGCTGGCCTCTGGTTCCTCCAAGCCCGTGGTTGTCATAACCACTGCCATGAGATAAATATTCAGTAGCACCGTGACGTATAACAGGTAAATGCCGGCATCACGCGACTTAAGTCAATCAATCATTGCATTTGGTGATGGACACCGCGGCTGCGTTCTGATGAATGGTAATGGCTGCTTGAACCCATGAAATCATGACCTCGGAGTGGTGTCGCATCAGTGCTGACTGCTGCTATGATGCCAATATTTGCGTACAACCATCATTATATCGCCCTTTGCACGCACAAAATGGGACCGGAAAGGCTTTCTACGCAGCACGCTCAAGCCCATTGTCATCCACATCAAGGAAGGATTGGGAAATAGCCTTCCCTCATCCACCAGGAGAACAACTATAAAAAGTCTTTCTGTTATTCTTCATGAACTATCCTGTAAGAGAGAAAGCGTCAGCGTAGTGCGAGACCTGCGAAGGAGTATCTTCAGGGGTTCAAAGACCTCGCAGTGCGGCATAAGCCAATCATAGTGAAGGTAAAATGATATATCGGCATAGTCGTAGCCGCTGACCATACCAGACGCCACATGCTGCTTTGGATAGTTAAAACCCAAACCAGAACTACTGCAATTATCTACCAATCTTGTGTTGTGCTCAGTTGCCCGCGACCATCGCCAGACTGCGAGAATGCGTTCTAAATGGGAATTCAATCGCAATGATAGAGAGCTGATGTGACCCCTACGTTGTGACACAGGCCGGTCGTTGGCTTCAATTCCAAGGGCCGTTTCTAATACCGCTCGTGTAGATCGAGAGGGAATCTCCATCTCAAGCGATAAGTGTCGAGTGTTTCGAGCCCCACTAGGGACACGAGTGACTTGTTCCTCCGTACTTGCTAGATAAGGTCCAGGTAACGCGTTCCATACTAAGTAAACTGGGGACCGACCCGCTGGTTTTCCGTCACCTATTGTGCGCTTGCACTTCAAGTGGGCAAATCAATACAAATCTCTGACAAAACATTGTATACCTACCTTTGATGATCTTGTTTCCTAGGAACGTCTCAGATGTACCGTTGAGACTGATATGGGCTCCGGTATTAGTTAGAGAAACCGTGTTCGCATACTGAGGCCCTGGGCTGTGAAAGCAGGTTATGATCCGTGCTCGCCCCCCTCAGAGCTCGATCTCATGTAATGGTGAGGAGAAAAGGTCCAATGTTTCCGACGGCAATTCACACTCCTTCGGCTCCTCTCGAATCCTTAATGGAAGATGTCTTGGGAAGACCTCCTCGTTAAATCTTTGAATGTTCTACTGGCGTTGCTTAGCTAATCACCACTTATCAACCGCTCAATCTGAAACCAACCCGGTTAAGTTCCGTTTCAGTTCCTTCGAAAAGATCCTCCGATTGCGTTCTATCAAATGCCTATGAGCGAAACGCCTTCTTATCATATGCGATGAGGTCTCCTTTTACCAACAGCATCTAGGCTTCGGACAATAAGTTTATTGACTAAACCATTTGGAGTAAAACACGACAGGAGCACGCAGTGAACTGAAACGATGATACGCAGGTACATCTTAGCCAACAAACATACCACGGGTTCATGCGGGACATCACGACGAATTCGATCACCAGGATTGACAATTCGCCGAATGACAGGCAGCAGGTAAGGAATCTTGTGCCCCGGATGGGGGAGGAACTACTATCCCGTGTTTGTTCCTTCACCCAGGGGGCGGTCTCGTTCGACGAAGCCTTTTCGATGCGCCGATAGCAAGAACCAAGAATCAACTTATATATATATCAGATGAACTTTTCCTTCCCTATTCGAAATCTTCCTTCCTCACCTTCGTTGTCCATTCTTTCTGTAGTATGTGCAGGTTACATTCATTCCTTACTATATACTGATCATTTCTCATTCATTTCTCGTGTTCACTTCAAACATTTTTATTCTTACATACCAACCTTTGGAAAGACAACCCAAATCATTCACAGCAAGAACAATGAGGGCCAGTTCAGCTCTTCTTTTTGCCGCTTTGGCTATATCCGCGTCTGCGATACCTTACAACCCACATCATGGTGGAGGTGGTCCTGGGGGCAATGGCTGGGGAAATCCACAATCCTTTACAACAATTACTACTACTGCAGTTGCTGCCACCTTCACAAATTATGCTCAAATAGGCACGGCTCCTAAAGATGGCACAACACCAATGGTCGCTCCAGCTCAGAAAACCACTTTGATTACGTCTAAGACAACTCACGGCGCTGCCTATGCTACTGGTCAAACAACCCGAGCCGCCGCCTCTGCGGCAGGTGGCTCATCTGGTTCAGTCGTCGTGGAGCCATTCCTAGCTGCTCGTACGCCCGTGGCTATTGCTGAAGCTGCTTCCGCATCCTCCACATCGACATCTGCACCTACTGTCTAAGTGGTAGGCCATCCTACCATAGCCCTTGGCGGCAGAGACACTAGTACTCAAGGTGCATTTCAAGCACCGGATTAAATTTCGGCATGTTCTGGTTACGATGCCTGGGCTAGGGCATTATCTTCATATTCTCTGAATGTCACTGGTCTCCATGATGCAAAAGCTGGTCGATCAGCCCGCTCCTACACCAATGAAAATTGACTTGCTACCCTTGCCGGGACCTTGAAGGCTGACAATATTGTCATCATTGAGTTTGGACATAAGGATGGTGGTTACCTCACTCCGATACACAATTGCAGGTCTCTTGTGTTGGAGCTGGAAGAGAGTGCGGAACCAATGCCGGGCTTGGCTTGTGTACCGAAAAATGAGGGTGTTTCGGGTATCTGTATATCATCACAAGGTTGGAAGGATGGACTTTCTCTATATTATTAGTTTAGCTGGTTTATGTGTAACATAGTTATTTTTTTGAAGAATGCGCATAAATACAACTTTTGGACTCCACAAGGGCAGCTCGATACACCAAACTCATGGCCAAAAGATGAACCAAAGCAGCAAATAGAATGACCAGAAAGGTGTAAGTAAGTACCTCTTTATTCGACTTGACCGAAGCTTCAAGAGAGATGCTGTCCATACTCCGCTTCACTTGTTCATCAACTGCATCACTCCAACGATAGTTGATGGACCTCCTATCGAACCCATAATCATTTCAGGAAACACCGTTCCGGCCAGTTGTTCCAACACAGCCATGGATGAACGAGGAGGATATTCTCGCACAAGCAAACAACATAGGTACCGCACTTCGTGGCTGTGTATAGTCAAAGGATGCGGACAGAGCCAGAAGGATTGCCGAGTAGATGAAAGTAGGCAGCGACTGGGCCAACGCTTCCGGAGAAGTCAGGACCCAAGACTGATTTCACGGGCTTCAAACAAAGTGGGACTGGAAGTGAGTGGGGAAGTGCTGGAATATCGGCTTACATACTACAATAACTAGCCGTTGCATTTTGTGAAGGAGCGAAATAGTATGATGATTAGTATATAGCGTAAAGATGCCATACTGCAGACGGCTCTTCCTCATTCTTGTGGACATGTATCGTCTATTTGATTTGCCGCTGAGTTTTCACAGGCTGAACCAATGAAATCTCAAATACTCAGAAGCCTTGTTCAGCTATCATCTCAGAACTTAACATACGAGGTGCGCAACAATACCAGGCGTTGTCGCACAAGGCATGGAGTGCGTACCCCGTTTTTTCACGCACCTTATGGAGCGATCGTGATTACTAGGAAAGGATCAAAAAAAGCTTGGTAGCACTGAGCGCTTATGACGCTGACCATACACAAATACAATTACCAAGGACACGCACCTTCACGGAGACAATTCTGGCATAATCCACGAGGAGAACCACGAGATATTCATTCAAACTATATCTTGTTCTTCTCACCACGATAGTGGCCCGCAATGAGAAAAGCCATCTCAAGAGCCTGTTTTTCGTTTAATCTCGGATCGCAGAAGCTGGTGTAGTTGAGCGACAAATCCTCTTCAGCCAATCCTTCACTACCACCTGTACACTCTGTCACCGCATCGCCAGTTAGTTCGAGATGAACTCCCCCAAGGTAGCTGCCCTCCTCTTGGTGAACGGCCAATGTCTCCTGCAGCTCAGAAAAGATGTCTGCGAACTGCCTAGTCTTTATGCCGGTAGCTGTGGATCTGGTGTTTCCGTGCATTGGATCGCACTGCCACACGACACTTCGAGCGTACTCACTTCCTTCTACGATTCTGATATGCTGTGGCAAGAGTGTGCGAACTTTGGTGGCACCGTAACGGGTGATGAGGGTTATTTTCCCAACTTCCACGGTCGGGTTCAGCGTGCGTAGCAAGGCTAAGAGATCAGAGCACGATGTTGTAGGACCGATCTTGACACCAATAGGATTTTCAATGCCACGGAAGTATTCAATATGCGCTCCGTCTACTTGCCTTGTTCTATCGCCTATCCAGAGGAAGTGGGCGGAAGTGTTGAAATAGGCTTTGCCATCGTCACTAGACTCGCCCTTTTCACCAGGGACTGCAGATTTTGAGCGACTGTCGTAGGCGGGGTTTTTGAGTCGCCTTGTGAGGCTTTGTTCATATTCAAGGAGAAGGCCCTCATGGCTTGTGTAGAGGTCCACGGTCTGCAGTCCGCCAGCCGTATCGACACCCACAGTACGCATGAAACGGAGACTCTCCGTTATCGACGCTACGATGCTTGAGTATTTGTTTTGTAGTGCCGGATCTTTAACATGTCCTAAGCCCCAGTCCAGTGGTTTATGGAGATCCGCGATACCGGAAGACAAAGATGCTCGAATGAAATTTAGTGTGCTTGCGGAGTGGAAGTATGCACTGCTTCGAATTAGCTAGGAAAAACCAAAAACCTAAGCACTGAAGTAGATGGTGCTCACCCAACAAGTCTCTGCGGATCTAGATTTCTCTCATCAAGATCATAACCATTCAATATATCGCCTCTGAAGGATGGAGTCTCTATCCCATCTACCATCTCTGTAGGACTAGATCTAGGCTTCGCATACTGTCCTGCCATTCTTGCAATTCTAACAACTGGTTTGTTAGCGCCCCAAATAAGTACCAAACTCATCTGAAGCAGGAGCTTGATTTTTGATTCGATAGCATTTTCTTCGCAATAGTCAAAAAGCTCTGCGCAGTCACCTCCTTGAAGAAGGAAAGCCTTTCCCAGCGCAACATCTCGTAAACTTGCCTTGAGTTTGATGATTTCAGTTGGTGTTACGATGGGCGGAAGGCGTTGAAGTTTCTGGAGTGACTTCTCGACAGCCTTGCTATCCTCATAATTTGCATTTTGCTTGATCGGCTTTGAGGTCCAAGAGCTCGGTGACCATGACTCAATCTGGTGGGGTTGAGCAGACGCGCTGATTTGAGGAGTGTCGCTGTTTCCTTTTTCCGCCCTCAACGTGGGAGTTGTCATCTTGGGGCGAATTGTGCGTCTCTCGAAGCAAGAGCAAAGCTGTACGAGTAGGGCGATGATGAAATGCGTCAAGGCGACTTCCAATCAAATGCTTAAACTTTTGTTGCTCATGCGATTCCAAATTTTGTTTTTAAGTTGGTGGGGAAAAGTAAGTTTGGTGGCTCGCTAGTGACAGGAAAAATGGCACTCACAAAATTTAAATCGCGCACCCACCAAAAACATTATAACTTCGATAATTAATTATTAAATCACAACACAATGCTTTCAGCTCGTAAAAGGAGATATGAGACCGATACATATGCCCAAAAACATAACCGAACCCCTACACGTGTACAGGTTCAGAACACGTGCGATTTGATTGATTCAAAGCCAACCTCCTTGTTCAAGTCGCGTATCTTCGACGCGTATAGCGTCTCCCATCGTACAGGATAGCGACATTATAGTAACCCTGATCCAAGACGGCTTAATAACTCTACCGTACGGACAGAAACAAGGGGCGGAAAAAGGATTCTCGATAGCCGTGATATTCGGGCTATGGAGATGTTCTTGAAAAGGGAGGGTTTTGAGGCCAGGAAGCTCAATTGGCAGCAACTGGCCGACGTATGCGGCATTGAGGCATATGGAAGGACTATCAAACGGGCTATGGGATCCATAGGGTATTCCAAATACATTTCCTGTGCCAAGGGATGGGTTACACCTGATACTACAGTGGCAAGAGTAACGTGGGCGACGGATATGCTGGCAAAATACCCAATAAAAGATGATTGGAGGAATGTACGATTCTCTGATAAGTGCCACTAGTCTCTTGGGCCCGAAGGGAAAGCCCGGATCATACGGAAGCCTGGTTGTAGGCTCTGTGTTGATTGTATTCAGCAACAAGGAGTCCAAAAGGAGGAGGACCATTATCGAGTCCACTCCTAGGCGGCCATTGGATACAACTTCAAGAGCAAGATGTACTTCTATAACATCCCTGGGAATAAGAATAGCAAGATATCGCATGATATATACATCAATCAGATCCTAGAAGTAGCAGTTAAGCCGTAGTTGCGTCTCAAGTTGCCATTTGTACTTGAGGAGGATGGAGATTCAGGATATAGCTACAGCGGCAAACATGATAATAAGGTCAAGAAATAGAAACGTTCGCATAGTCTAGTAACCTATCAGAACTACTATAACTCCCCTGACCTCTCTCCTATCGAGAATTACTGGCAAATCCCTAAACAGGTGGTTAGGAAGCATACGCATTGGGACGAGGAGACATTAAAAGAGCTAGTTCTGGAGGGCTAGGACTCCCTAGAGCTAGATCATATTAATAAACTGGTTGATTCTATGCCACAGAGGCTTCAGGATATGATTACAGCTAATGGGCAGATAACTGGGTGGTGATATCGGCCTAAATAGCTGCAAATCACCCCCTTTTGGATGCATTTTGGGCCTTAAAGACAGCCACTTGTATATAGAATTTCTCAAGAACCCTAACTCCAATTACTATACCGTTTTAAACTAATTATCTATAGCCTATATACAAGCCGTCATAAGTGTTATTTCATAAGTTAGGAGTTAATAATTGAGATAGTTGCTATCGAAGTTAATAGGTATCGTGTTAACCCTTAAATTTAAAACGCCTACAAGTCCATCAATTCTAATCCGATTCTTCTAATTTTTGGCTAAAATTAAAGAGCACATTCTAATCTATAATTCTTATATAGAAATCTTTTATCAATTCCTATTAGTTGTTATGTTATAAAGAGCAGATTAAAGGGTAAAAACTGAGATTTCGTTTAGGTCGATTTTGTAAGTACTATTTTTCCTATCACCAGCGAGCCTGGCTTTCTAGGCCGGTTCGGGCTACGGTGACCGACTCAGGCCTGTCAGCCCTATGGATGTGGAGTTTGCAGCCGGAACTCTTATCCAACCACCCTGCTTGGCTTTCAAAGATCCTGATCCCTCTATTTGTGCGTGAACATTTAACTCCTTCGTTGAATTTGTTTGGATTGCGAAATGGCCGAGGCACAACCGCCTACGATAGTTGAAGGTGCAACCACCGGTGATGTCGACGATGAAATCCCACAAGCTGCGAAGTCTGCAGAGGATCGTAAAGCAGCAGCAGCCCTTTCTTCTCTCGATGCACCCCGCGATGACGAATCTACCTCTACAAAGGATATCGATCAGGAAGCTGTCCGGCAGGCCATGAACAGATTGGCAGGTACGAACGCTGCGAATGGAACGGTGGCTAAGAAGGGTGACGACAAGAAAGTGGTGAAAAAGACTGTTAAGGTTGATCCAGCCGATGTGACTTTACTGGTATGTTGACCAGAGGGCAAAGCTCTGACTTCTACTTCCTTGCGAAATCTTGGTCTTTGTTCCTTTGTGTATATGTATTCTTTATTTCAGAGCCAAACCCTGACACTCTACTCCCTAATTGCTCTTACTTGGGCCCCCAGATATTAGAGCTCTAGCATGATTTGGTATGGCATATGCTGACAGAGGTAATTTATCCACAGATTGATGAGCTCGAGTTGACGAAAATCAAAGCGACGGACTTACTGAAGGCCCACGATGGAGATGCAGAGAAAGCATTGAGAGCATATATCGCGCCGGTGGCATAAAAGATACTGGAGACGGGTGAGCAGGAGCATGCTTGCCAATGGATAGTTTAGGCATAGCGGAGGAGTTTTGCATTTGCTATGAAAGGTCCGATAACTGCCCCTAAAACGTCCGAAGATTTCTGTGAAGGTTAAACAATCCAGTGAAATATCTGGCCTCACACACCCTCCAATGCAACTATTCCAGTATCCAATATCTGTCTATCTTATATCATAGAAGATGTTGAACAAGTGCAAGTGTAAGTGAGGAATTGCCCTCAGACCATCGGTATCCCATTGGTTTGGTCGGCGACCCATCTTTGCACTACCTTTTTATTGTCATGTAGTGCGAGCAAGGGGACAAGCTTTGCGATCTCTTCGGGATTCCGTTGTTCTCAAGCTCGGTCGCTCTCCGCTCGGAGAGTTTCTTTGTACTTCGCCATCGTGGTTATGCTGCTTAGGGTTTGCTCCCTGATATATAGCTCCCGTGTAAAGGTATGTAGTTCTTGGCGCATTCTGATCTGCGCTTGTCTTGCAGAACGCTTCCTCATAAACAGTGACAACATCGCCTTTCTTCCATGTTGGCACATCTGGTCGCTTCACGAACCAAGTTACCAATCTGCTGCGGGCGGCTGCATATTTGCCTTACACGACTGATGCATCTTTGCAGATTTGGCTCTGATATGTGCCACATCCGTGCCAAGCTCCAACGTATGATCCATGGATACCGACCTTGGGAGACTATGCAATTTCCCGTCCATTGATCCGCACCGAAAATATGTGAAGATACGATGTCGAATTTATCATGGCTCGGAGTCTTTGCTGGTGGGTTGGTATTCTAGGAAGGATCGTTGAAAACGTCAGCCATGAATAAATTTGGCTTTCAGGGAGAACCAGAAAGTGTTGGGTGGTTTTGCATGAGAGTAGGGCTGCATGCATATCCACATCATTAAGATTGCGTGTTGCTCAATACTGGTGTACAATGGCAGCTTGCAGCTTGCAGCTTGAGCTCTCGAGTCCGAGAGAACCTCCTTGAATATCTTATGGGCCAAGCACTGGCTATTCGATATATACCAGTGGTGAGACGAGATCGGATAAGGTTGTGTGACCATTTCTCATCTTGCAGTTTGGGAATTTCTCTGGAAGTTGCCTACCTTTCCTAAACAGTATCAATCACTCGTCTTTCTTGTTTCTCCGTAAGTGAATGTTGGTGTTCCTCGTTCTGCGAATCGCCTCCATGAAGAAACGAAGTGTCAAATTTAAAGTTGCTGCTAGTGCCCCTCGTGGGAATGAGGAAGAGATCATATATTCACTGCGGCGATATCGTATGAAAAGGTTCAATTTCTGGAAATTTCCTCCTTCAACTTTCACCTCATTTCCAAATGGTTTTCTCTTGACAGAGAGTACTCCTCGATTATTCCTCTCCATCTGCGACAAGTCCAGCCGTTCTTCTGGATCCTGGTCTTCAGCAATAATTCTGTCACCTACTGTAGTCATCCAAAAACCCTCGCTTTCGATATGGCACCTTTGTTACGCCGTGGGATCGTGTCTCCTTCGAATTCAGAGCTACTCGAGAACACGATTGGCTTCGTTATCCCTTCAATTATCCTCTTCGTTCTACGCATGTAAGTGAACCTCCTGCCACCCGGCTTCTATCCTCCTATCCCGTTATTAGAGGAAGTAACCTTTGCGAAAATCGCGCAACCAATGTTGACACAACTGCAGCGTAAATGCAGTATGGGTTTTGGGGAAGATGAACCTGGAAGATTGGCTTATGTGTATCGCCATGGTAAGCACGAATAATCATTTCGAGCTCCTGCTCTCCAGTTCCGCACTTATTTCTAACATTTTCAGTGTTTCTATCTGTCTCTCCTCGTTCTCATTAACGTCTCTGCGAGGTACATGACGAACCTCTTCCCACCAGAACAACTTGAAGCAATCATGGCCGACCCCGAAGATATAGCCTCCCGTCGCCTGGGATCAATTATTGTCATTCCTCTTGAGCAATGTATGCTTGCATCTACTTGGTGTGTCAAGGTTTGCATCTGGCTTTTTCTATGGCGTCTCTGGTATGTTTGGACTTGGGCTTTCGATCTCTGCAGCTACTAACTCCACGCCAGTCGACAATTGCCTCGTTATCAGAAAGCATTGAGATTCCTTATGTTTTACATCATAGTGGGATACGTCACAATCATGCTTGTTTACTATATTGGTGTCTGCCGGCCTTTCAGCCAGTACTGGGCTCTCCCCGTCCAGAATGAGCAATGCGCCACCTACTCTCATTACTCAATCGTCCAGATGGTGTTCAATATATCTTCGGACATAGGTCTCATTATTATTCCTTTGTGCATGTTTTCCGTGGCAAGATTACCCCTTCGTCGAAAGGCGGTTCTGATGGTTGTTTTTTCACTGGCCGTGTTCACAATTCTTGCAGCAATAATGAATAAGTAAATAACCTAGACCGCTTCGAATTCCTCTACTGACGCTTCATCTAGAATATACAACTTTAAAAGTCCCCTTACAACCGTTTATCAGCTTTGGTACATTCGAGAGTCGTCAGTGGCCATATGGGTAGGTAATCTTATCTGCTGTTGGCAGATAATTCAGAGGGTTTTCAAAACACGGTCCTTCGACAATAGAACACCAAATATTGTCATGCAGCCGGAAATGGGAGCGAGGCTTGCCCATCCTTCAAATTATACATCTGGTGGTACGCCAAAGCCAAAGAACTGGTTTGAGCAAATAGTCAATCTTCGTGCTGCTGCTGGAAACTTCCTTTCCATTGCTACTCGAACCAGAACGAAGAACACCGGGCATATGCAATCATCATCTGACCAGTATCCAATGAACAGCAATGACAAGGGCCTCGACAGCACTTGCCAACCTATGTGAGTTTTTCAATCCTCTCCTTTCCGCTCTAAAAATACTTGATCGGGGCTGACTTTGTTACAATTAAGTTCCTTGATAACCTTAGAAAAGGGCGACGAAGATATCGGACCCGCATTACAGTATCGAGACTCCCAACGCATTACCTGATACCATTGATGCCTTTGTCGAGATCTTTCAACACTTTCTCGGCATTTTTTCATTAGGTTGTGGGATTGAACTAAGGATGAATACATGGTTACGATTACGAGATACGAATTACGAGATTATACCAAGTTTTAAGACGCTGGCCGGAGTTGGAGGCTACTATTTTGATGCTTTAAAGGTGCTTGACAACGAATGCTTTGTGCTTTATAGAGACCCAAGGAAGCTTCGGTTACTAGGAGGTATTCTGGATCTTGATGTATAATTGCAGAATCTCCAATTAGACAGTGAATTGAAGGCGTAATCCAATTTACCCTTGAAACTTTCGACTTGGACTCTCTTGTTTCATACTTTGCTCTTGGACCATTACTACTACCACTCACAATAGGCATTTTAGGGTGCTGAAAATGGGAAGAAGGGTTTGCGGTCCAATAGCCTTGGAAGTATCACGACGCTGGATACATGGTCAACCGTTGCTTTATTCCGCTTAGGACTGTTCGCCTCGATCGTACAGCTCCTTGAGGTAGCTATCCGTGACAGTACAACGGAACTGCTGGAGACGGCACCTTGTATTCATTACAGGCACCATGTACAGAACTATTGGCCATTAACAAGATCTTTTCACTGTGCCCCCACCTTGATTGCTCCGCCACTGGAAAACGACCAACCGCCATCAAACCACTCGATGATGATAGGTGATTTGCTCTCACTTATGGAATGTTCCATGGGTTTATATTACCACTTATTTGTTTCTCATATCACAATATTAGGCTAAATGCTTATGTGTATCTAAATTCAATTTGGTCCCAACGGCGGGGAAGACCGAGATTCGTGGTTGCTGATTTACGGCCCGAGGAAATTCACTGTCCTGGTGCATTTGTACTGTGTCTTTCGTGTTCAATTTCCGATCCTTTCCGCGAATAAGAAAGAGCCCAAAGTTCTCTAGATATCTCTAATAAGAGCTTCACAGGAAAGGATGGCAACTGCCCCGATGCACATATTGTCCAAAATCGGAGACACTGTCAGATTCGAAATTTGAGCGAGCAAACACACTTCAGGCATCGGTAAGTATGACTGTAGTGATCGCACTGGACCTGAAAGAAGTATTAAACCTCTGTTCAAGGTATCGAGATAAATTCCAGGTACATTTTGAGTAGTTTGGCAACGCGTGGGTAGATCTTTTCCAGCAAAAGCCTCCTTTTCTCTCGCTTATTTTGAAGGAGTCCACATCATTGATGAGCTGAGCCCAGAATACAAGCGATATACTAAAATTGTGGTTCTAAAGTGGCTTGCGGATCTCATCGCAGGGTAGAGTAGCCCTTTTTCTACAGCTATGAGGAGGGATTAGAAGGATGAATGGCAGTCAGGTACTCTGAGACATATTGAATATGGTCATCACACGGTGTCCTTAAAAATTATAGAATGATCTCTTACTCATGACATCAGAGCATCATCATCCATTTACCGCTTTCGAAATCCGCAAGCCCACAAAGGACCTCAGCATATGTATTAAGATACACATTCTTCAAGCCCCGACCAGATATGCATTCATAAGCTTCGCGGGTTATGCGCAAGAATGATTTCGAAGAGATGGGAGAACACTCGACTATATCTTGACTTCCCCTAAGAACTACTCTGCCTTCGACCGCACTGTTAAAAGCTCCTGTATGTTCGCTCTCATCACCATTTTCGTCTATATACTACCCATACTCATTCTCCTGCTCGCCATCTAGGATCTCATCCTGGCGTCCTTACTTAATCTATTACTTCTCTGCAGATTTGTTGTCAAGCATTAGTTTTCACCCAGCCGCTTGTCATCAATGCGCCATACGTAATCACCAAGATCGATAAGGTATGACCCATGTGGCAGAAAGATGTTGTACAGAGATTCGCTATGATGATTGGTCTTTAGGGGAAGCCTTTCCGACCGTTGGTGCTGTCATCGTACGATAACTGTGACACTTCTAAGACCCTATGTAGCTAGTTGCTCTTATATTTTCGTCTTTCTTCGCACGGTATTTTGACCAGCAGGCTGTTGTTGCATGACTCAAACATGGTTTCGCCGAAGCTAGCTCCAGTACTCATGTTGTTTTAGACAGGCACGACAGGTCATTCTCATCGAAGATAGGGGATAACTGTGTCCTTTAGAAATGGTCCAAGAACAATTATCTATTTGCAGAGTGTTTGGAGATGCATCGCTAAAGTTTGCGGATACATAGTCTCCAATCAGCTTTTCTCTACCAGAAAGGTCAAACAAATGTCAAACAAATTTTATTCAATTCATCGAGGTATAATTCATCTAGAGGAACTGTTTTTATCGAATCCGACTTATCCTGTAATAATTTCTAGTTTGTTGAAATATGAGTATTTTGAGGAATTCATAGAATATTAAATCGAAAAGGTAAGAGAGACCTGCATGATGTTGTACAGATCACTGATCACTCAATTCAAATCTGACTAAGTATAAATTCCATTTTTGTATCCTCACCTTCCGGTTCACCAAATTCTTTCCTTGATTCATCCTCAAGAAATTTTCAAGGCCGCTGAGAATAATGTCTTATCCGCCAGTCCCGCTGCCGAATGGTGAGTTTTCATCTTTGCACACTGGCATCCTCGGTCTCTAACCTTCTCAAGGCCACGACTTCACAACGACGCTGCATAGCAAGACATATCCCGCTATCGATCCTGCAACATCATGCGATCATAGCGGCCGTATAGTTTTCATATCAGGCGCATCAAGGGGTGTGGGAAGAGCCACTGCTATATCATTTGCGAGGGCTGGTGCGGAAGGAATCGTTATCGGTGCGCGATCCGATCTATCTTTCCTCGAGATAGAACTCCAAACGGCAGCAGCGGCGACTGGAAGGAAGCCACCAAAGGTTCTTTCTGTCAAGCTCGACCTACTCTCCCACCAAAGTGTCAAAGATGCGGTAGAAAAAGTGCAGGAGACTTTCGGAAGGTTGGACATCTTGGTCAACAATGCGGGGTATCTTGCCACAAGTCAGACAATAACGGATTCTGACCTGGATGACTGGTGGCAGACGTTTGAGGTTAACATCCGCGGAGTATACTTGATGACACGGGCTTTCCTACCCATGATGCTAAAGAGTGGTCTGAAAACAATAGTTAATGTAGCCAGTACTGGTGCCAATTCTCTACGGCCGGGCGCCAGTGGGTATCAGACTTCCAAATTCGCATTGTTGCGGTTTACGGAATTTGTGATGACGGAATATGCGGATCGAGGAATACTTGCATACTGCGTGCATCCTGGCGCGGTCAATACCGAGATGGCGAAGAAATTACCAGAATATCTGCATAAGGGTGAGTCTCACACGTATAGAGATCTTAACTTGAGTTTTAGCAGGCGCTGACAGACCACAATAGTCTTGAGAGATGACCCTGAGCTTGCTGGCGACACTATGTGCTTTCTAACACAGGAAAGGCGGGAATGGCTAGCAGGAAGGTATATAAATTGCACATGGGATATGCCTGAGTTCCTAGACAAGCAAGTGGATATCGTTGAAAACGACAAACTAAAAGAGAGAATGCTCTTTTAGATGCCAGAGCATGTGGGATGATGTATGTAGGCCACAGTCTTTCAACAATGCGTTGATGGCTACGTCCAGCTCGCTAGAATCTGCCACAAATAGATCAAACCAGCATGATTTATGACAGCTGTCAACAAGGCAGTGAAGTCAGATAGTGAGATATTCTACTTTTGTTTCGCCAGGAAAGACTTCACGTTTATTATCTTACATGAAAGGAGGGTAGAGGTAGCCAAGAGTTCGGCAGAACCAAACGGGGATGGCTTGTTCGCGGAATACCCCATTCGGCAACCCGGTGCGATGTGTGGGGAGAGACTAAGACCTCCGAAGTTGTGGGGGCTCTCCACCAAAACCCAATTCCAAATGAAAGCACCACACCAGCACGCCTAACAATCGAGAAACAGCCATGCGTACCGGCCATGCATACCAATTGACCAGACACGACGCTGGCCCAGCTCTTGGAGATGCCATTGCGTGACCTCCCATCGGATGGAAAATATGAAAAAGGAAAGTATGACGAGGACTGAGTGAGGAGAAGAGCTTCAATTACCCCGCACCTCATGGAGGTGCGCAGCACAAAGGGTCACAAGCAATTCTAGCGCCGGCTCCTTGAACACAACTCATTGACCTTCTTTCCTCTATCAACTCACTTCTGCAAAGCTAAGCTACTGAAGCATCTCTCCGCTCGGAGAATCTTCCGTACTACGCGGGCGGGGCTTTGTTTCTACCGAAGAAGGATAAAGGTTAGCTCACTGGACTACTTAAAGGAGAACATCTACGAGCAATGCATTGTTTATTTCTGTAATCTACAATAGGATATCTGGGCTGCCCATTACTTTCCGGTCCTTCATCACCACAGGTGCTGCTATAACTGACCGACCAATCGCACGACAGCTCATGATGTCTACCCTTCGAAGTTTCCCTCGAGTCACAAGTCGACTGCTACGCACTCACAATCGGCCTCTATCGCGCAGCATCTCCACCTCACCTCGATATTTAAGCCCGTCTACTCAAAGTCGCCAGCCACCACCACCACCGGACGCGGAAAGCGAAGCCTTGAAGAACAACGAACCGGCAACATATCTGGGCACCACCAAACGATTACCGGAGTTCAATCTCGTTGATAAAGTAGTTTGCGTATCTGGGGCGGGTAGAGGTCTAGGGCTTGTCCAGGCGGAAGCATTGTTAGAAGCTGGTGCTACAGGTATGATCTGGATCTGTGATCTGCACATAGAATATTTAGCTAACAGCTAACTCTACAAAGTATATGCTCTCGACAGGCTTGAGACGCCGTCTCCGGACTTTGATCGTATTGCAGAGCGCGCAAAGAAAGAGCTTGGCACATCACTTTCATACCGTCGTATAGATGTCCGCGATGTCGAATCCTTGAATTCTATCGTCGAAGACATAGCCAAAAAAGAAGGGCGCATGGACGGATTGATCGCAGCTGCAGGAATTCAACAAGAAACGTCGGCGTTGGAATACACTGCCAAGGATGTTGACCTTATGATGAGTGTCAATGTGACCGGTGTTTTCATGACAGCCCAAGCGGTAGCAAAGCAGATGGTGAAGTTCGGAAATGGTGGAAGTATAGTACTTATTGCGAGCATGAGTGGAACCATTGCGAATCGGGTGTGTATAGCGAACCTTCAGTTTTGGTCTTTACTAATGTTTGGAAGGGTCTCATTTGTCCTGCATACAATGCATCCAAGTCCGCAGTACTTCAGTTGGCGCGGAATCTTGCTAGTGAATGGGGCGAGCACAACATCAGGGTCAACACGATCTCTCCTGGTTATATAGTGACGGCTATGGTTGAGGAATTATTTAAGAAGTTTCCAGAACGAAGAACGGACTGGCCAAAGCAGAATATGTTGAACAGATTGAGCTCACCGGAGGAATATAGAGGTGCTGCTGTATTCTTGGTTAGTGATGCTAGTAGTTTTATGACTGGTAAGTGGATTTTTACGTGTTGATATGGCTTCGTGGGGACACAAAACTGATATTATTTCTGGTAGGCTCCGACCTTCGCATGGATGGAGGGCATGCCGCATGGTAAAGAGGTTATTTGAGCC
The DNA here is from genome assembly GCA_002242865.1 of Clarireedia sp. CPB17. NCBI lineage: Eukaryota > Fungi > Ascomycota > Leotiomycetes > Helotiales > Rutstroemiaceae > Clarireedia > Clarireedia sp. CPB17. Next base: position 51,837 of record LLKJ01000548.1, read on the forward strand.
GGATTTTAGCGTGGATGCCACAACGTCCAAAGAGTAGTAGGTGGCCAAGAAGAACCAGTAGAACACTTGGGCGTTACTATTGTAATACATGTGTAGGATCAGATAAGGTAGCACTGTTATTGGCCTAGTGTCCGTTGTAGCATAGGCGGAAGGCTAATTGCATGGATGAATGTCACTTTTCATCGGCTAAATTTTGCTGTCTGGCAATTCTTCTCTGAAAGTCGCACTGTAACCAAACGGTGCGACTAATCCTTACTTAGGTGGTGACTTCCATATCTCATGTGCTATCAATGGTGCAGACTTAAGCTCCATGCAGACGCATGAGCGATAATGCAAACCGCAAGAAATCTTAGAGACTCCGAAATGATATGATGCTATCTGTGCATTGAGAGAGGATAATTCCTTCATTCACCAAAACTTACCCCATTATATAATCCACATTCACACACCTCGGTTCCCACAAGTGTTTCTCATCTGTATGCCTGCCCGGATGCCCACCACCACCGCCACCATAACCATATCTAGGAGGTCCGTACGGTCTTTCCCCTGGCCTATGGCCTTCCGAGCCAGGTTCTCCAGGCCCCCCATATCCTCTATCTCTGTCATTTCTATGTCCATATCCCGGAGGCGGACTTCCCCTCTACGGCTGCCTCCCAACAACGGCCACATAGGAATATAACATTGTTCATCCACTCCACACTTCTCCTTACAGCTCATCCATTCGCCTGCCCAGCTCAGCCAGGCCATAAGTAGTTCGACACCTTCTAGCCAGCGTCTGATCTCTTTCCCGTCTTTCTTCTCCAGACCGTGAGTCCTTCCAGGTTGCTGGAATGTGACATTCCATATCGCTTCGACGGATAGGCCGATGTCGACGATGGTATCGCAGATTCCACTCATGGTTTCCTCAACAGCCCATTTGAGATTCTTTTCTTCCGGGGAGGATCCATTCCGTCGAGTAGGCGAGTGTGATAAGATCGGCAATGGGAAAACGTGGTGTTGAATAGAATGAGCCCCGAGCCCAAATTGTTCTGTGCGATTCGGGTGCGGGGTATTCAAAAAATGGAAGCAGAAAGAAATTGGTCTGGTCTCGAACAGAGACCATCCAACTTATATTTTCTAAGATGTTAGACGCGGGAAGCTACGTGTAATTCTGTAAAGTTTGGAGAAATTCGAACAGTTGAGTAGAGTACGTCTGGACAATCTCGTTGGTCATGACATGCTAGTCTGCCCCTGTGCAACCTTCTGATTGCCCAATCAGATTCTTTATGACCCTCCCAGAGTCTTCTCTCATGATTGACGCGTCTGCTACATTTAAAGAATTATGAGATCTTCTTCTCCGAGTTAGCGCCTTTAAAGCATCGGCCCTCGAGTTTTCGTCTTTTGCCCCCATCCAATAACCTGCACTTGTCAGCTTTGATGTCTTCCTCTCCCTCTCACTTCTAGCTATACTCTGACCCAAAATCTTTGGATCATAATAGCTCAAAATGCCACAAGACAGGAATTTGACTCGGTCTTCGCCTTTCTTAGGTCCAGATCCCGAAGAGCCATAATGTGCGGTTGCACTCACAAACCAGTTCCAGCCTTGACTTCTCAGGAATGGTTCCATATTCATATCATGCCTAAAGTTGGGTGGCATTTGTGGATTGGTCTCTGTGGGATTTTTAGATTGCGTTGTACGGAGGGTCTGGGTAGTTGTCGAATGCAGGGATGAAGAAGGCGTTGTTATCGATTCTCCTTCTTCCACGTCCAGATTATCCAATTCCGTTTCGAGAAGTAAAGGGGCAGTGACATTTGTTTGGCCGACCAACTTCAAGCTGCTACTTTCGAAATCACACCAAATCATCTCAAATCCAAGCGTTCATTCTCACGAAACCTTCGACTCCCCATCCTCTACCCCCAAGGCCTTTGCTTCGTACCCAACTGCACAGTCCCCTTGCGCGACCATACTCATCATATAGTCCTCGAAATTCCCGACCCTCATGCGGAGGGCCAGAGACATTACCGTAGATTTGTAGCATTTGAGTATCCATTCGTCCTTCACCCATAGGAGTAGCCGATTCTCCATCAAACTAGACACATTTAATGGTACGTGTAATTTGAAACGTTAGGACATGGGAGTTTCGAGTTGATCTCATAATGCCATAGGTCATTACACTGTGGTCGAATTGATGTCTGACTTGTCACTGCTCTGCCGATACTACGAGCGAGCTCGAGATCAGGTTATGCGGCTTCAACGCGGATACGGATTTCTCAACGATGATTCGAGCAGTAGAAACAGGCTGCGCTTCGACAAGGGAATCCCCACGAAGGCGACTACTCCGATGTAGCTCACTGCCACTAGACAGATCGATGAGACATCATTTAGCAATGAAAATGCGATACTATACGCACATATCAAACGCGACCCATTCAGGGCTTTCTGGTACTGGGCTTGCATCCCTCCTACCATGATACAGTTTTGTGAGAAGAGGGATTTCACATGGAGCGATGGTATGGCCCACGGGAAAGTACGTATCAGGCCATTGTTGCAGTAAACCATATGCAGATGCAAAATAATGAGGTGCTAGCGATGTGAAATTCAACTTCCATCCATGACTGTGACTATCAGTGTCTTCAGGAGTTGAACACAAAGGATGCTGGTTATCGGATGATGCTGTAACAGAATGCAATGCAAACTGGAGGAATCCAAGATAGCTTAAGCGTTTTTTCATTCTTTCCATCGCAGTAAATACAACGACTAAAATAAACACAAAAAGAAAAGATGTCCTACCTGTTTAGAATTACTTTGAAGATATACTCTGTAAATTTGGGTGGCCGCGCCACCAAGATATCCAAGATAAGATAAGTTCATACCGTCGGTTTGGTGAACGAAGTACTGAAAAGACGACACACCCAGAAGAGATCGTTTTTACTCAAAAACGTCTATAAAATTGAAATGGGAACACTTTGTTGTAAAAATTTTAGTTTATTAGACAACATCTTACTGTTCAAGTTTATTACCATTTTTTTGTAGCTGCTTTCTTTAATCAGGGCCTTTTTGATGGGTTCGATAACCCGCGGGTTCGGTGTGTCGTGCGCCCCGCGAATCAGTGATCTCATCATCTGAAGCTTCGACTTTATTTATTTGTTCCGCCAAAAAGAGAGAATAACACAAGACAAGAGCACTCCAAAATGGGTGCGTCAACGTCAAAAACCGCTTCGAAGGCTTCGAAAGCTGCATCGCAAACTGTCGCCAGGACGGCTCGGAAATATCCAACTCGAGTTCCTCCAGCTTCATCCCGCACAAATGCAGAGCCAATTCGACCGAGTGCCGCTGCGCAGCCGGGACCTACTGTACATCCAGAGGCAACTGCTTCTTCGACAAGAGACGAATGTTCGTGATTATCCATGCCCTCTCCATCTGTTTTGCAAAGCTACATTACAACACCTTTTCTGCTCTTTCATTGATTATGCTGACTCGAAAATGAAATAGCAATCAACCTCGACTCTTCCGACCCAGGTCTAGCTTCTCGACTTCGTACACTTGGCCCTGTCCAACCATCCCCTATGATGTCGAACTCCTCAACATTCAATCGGGCTTCAGCAAAAGATCCTTCTACATCCAACGCCACGTTTGTGCCTTCAGCATCTACACCTTCGCAGAGTATATTTCCTACTGCGCATAACAATCCAGCAGTTTCACTTCTTACCGCGAGATATAGGATAGCTGAAGAAGCGGAGAAAGAGTTTGAGAGTTTAGGTAGGAAGGGATTTGCAGGAAGAAGCTACCTCGATGTTAGCACCATTCGGACAGTTATTGTGCTTAGGTCCGAGGGAATGTCAGAGGCAGATATTGAGAAGAGATTGGGGTTGAAGAGTGGAGTCGTTAGAAGCTTAGGAGGGGATGTAGTTGCTGTGGCAGGCTTATAACAGATTGTCCCATGGTTGACAACATGGCCACAGAGAATTCTATGCATAGATCTCATGATCAGCATGACCCTGGCCCAGTAGTTATTTGGTATGCTGGCTATGCCAACGGAAGTAGGTAGGTAGTGTGCCATTGAGACACATCGGTGGCAGCTATGGCACGTTCCATATCCCACTGACGGAGGAGGCAGGGCAGAGTCGCTTTCCCTGACCAGAATCTGGCGGGCACGTCTCTTCCTGTGATTCCACCCCGCTGATGCAATTTTGCACGTCTGAAAGCATTTCCGAGTCGCTCACAGCGCCGTCACTGACCCCACATTGAATTGGCATTAAGTTTCCAGCATAGGGCGATAGCACTGTAGGAATAGAAAACTTCATATCACGAGTTTACTATTATCCTCCTTAATCATTCTGATAATCTGTTAAACATGTATCCCAGAGGGGAAGCAATTAAGCATGACTTCATTGGTCAATCAAACCCTACCCCAAAGCTCTCGGAAACTTCCGTGAAATTGTCCGACTTTAATATTCAGACCATCAAGGAACTCAATGTGGAGGGCTCTTGGGCCTAATCAATCACACCCGCAATGATTATCCGGTCTCCTGTGACTGGCAGCTTGTTACGACAAGATGGGCTTCGAAGCCTCTGCCTGTCGTGTGTTATACGAACGGAATTGGGAGGGTTGCGCACAGGAGGAAGGAATTTCTCAAGTACAAATACGAAACAAGGGACGGCCACAGTTGGACTGAAGGCAGGTTATTTCTTTGCCAATAGAGACACATTCGGAGATGTGAGGAAAGGTCGCCTAAGTACAATCACAGAAGGGCTGAAGAGCAAGGATATCGATGATGGCAAGAGAATAACCTTGGAGAGCGCGCCTGCGACTCCGACCAGTACGCCGACAGACGATCTACCCCCGCATCGACGAAGACGACACAAGCAGACTCTCGAACAAGAAGGGAGTAAGGAATTCCTCCCGGAAAATTCCTCGACGACTCTCACTGATCGCGCTACTGCTCTTCCTCAAACCTCCCTCAGACGCTTATTCTCCATTCTTCTCTCGCTGTCTAAACCCCGCCTTTCCATGCTGGTTGTCCTTACCGCATGCTCCGCCTACACTCTCTATCCTGTGCCATCACTTCTCTCGCCATCCCTCCTAGCAACACCGAGTCTCAGTACCCTCACATTGCTTTTCCTGACCACCGGCACAGCCCTTTGCGCTGCTTCCGCAAACACCCTCAACATGGTCTACGAACCCAAATTCGACGCCCAAATGTCTCGCACGCGCAATCGACCGCTTGTCCGAAAACTGATCTCGATCCGTGGAGCTGTACTCTTCGCCATTGCTACCGGGGTCGTTGGGGTGGGGGGTCTGTATTATGGGGTTAATCCGACCACAGCATTTTTGGGTGCGGCGAATATTTTCTTATATGCGGGGGTTTACACGCCCTTGAAGAGGATTACAGTACTCAATACATGGATTGGAGCAATAGTTGGCGGAATTCCACCGCTCATGGGTTGGACTGCTGCAGCTGGACAAACCTCGTCGCATTTGTCAACCTCTCCCACACCAGAATGGCGTGATTTGCTTCTTGGGCGAGATAGTGCCGGAGGATGGTTGTTGGCGGGCCTGCTAGTCGCATGGCAGCTCGCACATTTCATGTCACTCTCCTGGTCTATTCGTCATGAATACAAGAACGCAGGATATAGGATGTTGTGCTGGGTAAATCCAGCTATGAATGCACGTGTAGCACTTCGTTACAGCATCCTGTGTATTCCCATATGCATAGGCTTGTGCTATGCAAATATTACAGAATGGTCATTTGCAGCAGCGAGTATGCCTGTAAATATATGGTTGGTAAGAGAAGCATATAGATTTTGGAAATACGAAGGGAATAAAGGTAGTGCTCGCGGTTTGTTCTGGGCTAGCGTCTGGCATCTACCAGTTGTTCTTGTGTTGGCAATGGCAGAAAAGAAAGGACTATGGAGCCGAATCTTGTCGGTTGTGTTTGGACAAAGATTAGAGGATGAAGATGAATGGGAATATGAGGACGAGGAAGAAGATAAGCACACTGGATCTGTCCCGTTGGCATTTGCGGCAACTCCAAGTAAGTAAGGGCATAGTCCACGGACGACTGCAACTATTTTTCGTCTTCTGCCATATTGTAAAATTACCGCATGTAGAAATGGAAGTACTAGCGGGCGTTCATACTGACATATAATGTACATCATCCACTTCTACGACATTTTCATCTGTCCCATGAGAGGTGCGATGCGATTCTTGTTGATTTTCCGGTGTCCTGCATTCTTGCTTCCTGTCTCACTTGGTGCATGTTGCAGCAATTCCCTCACATTCAAACAAAATCTCGTCTTGGTATTTTTGAGTCTCTGCGTCCCTTTAAGATAGCTAAGTCCGAGGGCTCTGCAGATTTCAAGATGTACCGGAATTCGAGAAGCAGAAGAGGCTCGGAAACTTCTGGATTAGAGAAGACAGGTCGCCCGGGGCAAGTCGAGGGAGTACGCTTTCCGACGTTGTATGTGGGTGCCCGTCTGTCTAACTGGATACCTCATTTTCGGAATATAATAGTAGATGGCTGCCTCCCAAGGCGCCAATCTGGGAAAAGGCCGAAGATACACCTGCCAGCCGCCAGTACCCAATTTCCGCCCCGCCCACGCACGCACAAAACCTCCTTGGTTGCGGATCTTAATTTCACGTTACCTGGTAGTTGGTATTTACCTAACTCACAGTCTTTCACATTGCGCAATTGTTGGCATCCGTTATCTGATGAAATATGTAAGACTTACGAGTTGGCGCATCCGCAGGTTGAGGCTCAAATCCTAGTGCCTGTCGGAGGAAGCGGGTCGTATTGGGTAAGGAGCGAGTCGATGAGCGCTTACTTTATCTACCTTAGGTTGTGGGGAAGGGATGGGAAGAGGCCCGAAAGAGGGTTAGATGGATGGAACGAATTGGCACGGCATGGCTTGGATAGAGACATGGAGGGGTGAGGCTTATCGTGGTCTCTTAGATGTACCGCGGTACGATTGTGGCTAGAGAGGATGATAAGAAGGAGGAGGATGATGGGATTCTTTGACGTCGTTCGCGTGAGGAAGAGACGGAATATCGGACCTATGGCGGGGTTGGCCCGATTGGGCAAGTGGGGTTGGTGGGATGATGTTGGTTGGTGGGTTGTGCTGGAAGCTCGTTCGCCTTGTCATTGTTCCTTTCTTGTTTTCTAGAAGTGATCCTGAGGTCGTGTCCTGGTCGTGGAGAGGCCATTCGAAAGGAGGCACGGTCAGATCTACAGTAGCCTACCAGGCAAATCCTCTCACTCTGAAAAGTCACGAGCCAACATCGCTACTGTCGGTACATTTAGTGTAAAAGCTTACATAGCTACAACGTGCATTATTCTCTGCAGAAATGAGCAAGGGCCTACATACATTGCTAGGCATTACGATGCAAGAGACGCTATGAGACGTGCGCGCGGGAAGGAATGGACCCCCTACAAGGTACCTGCATGCCGAACAGCTCAAGCGTAGGCGTGATTCCCGCAGATGCAAGGCATAGATGAAAATGTGGAGAAGATGAAGGATGTGGAAAGTGGGAAATGTAGAAATCGAATTCATGCTTCGCTGCTCATTGGCTGGCTGATGCGAAGCTCGTCGTATGAGGACGAAGACTGAATTTCGTGGTGAGGTTGGTTCGTTGAGCAGAAGATATTTCCGCTTCGACAGCTAATATTTTGATGAGTGGGTTGTCAAGAAGAGACCGGCATCAGGACAGTAGGTGGCAAAATAATTATACTTATCACACACAGTGACCCTCCATTACGGCAGAATAGTCATAACCTTACGTATGGTCTTGGATCCCAATATCGTGTACCGAGGCTATCGGGAAACCATTGGATGGAAGAAGTATCCGGCTTCCTGATGTAAATTTTAATTATTAAGGAGGAACTTTGAATGAAAGCTGGTTGGTTGGTTGGTTGGTCTTCACGGTTTCATTTTCGGATTTTAACGCCGGACCCTGAGTCTAGAACATTGATAATAAAGGATGCTAAGTCATTTACCAAAATTGAAGTGTCGAGAGAAGGTTGGCCTATGAGTCTCACTGTTAATCCGTGCTATTACCAACATGATGAAGAGACATTTGTGGAAGGTAAAGGTCCATCAACTTGAGGTTTGTCAGAACATGTATTTTAGGAATAGAGAAGGTGATACAGTAAGAAGAAGAATACAGAGCACACGGCAGTAGCAGGAGGACTTGAATGAATTTATACTTTCTTTATTTGAATTTCGCATCTCTCTAGAAGAGGCATAACAGCTCTCTGATAAATTAACTTTCTTGCATGTTACTATGCGCTTTGCTTCCAAGCCATTCGCGCCCATACCATGACTACTCCATTCCAAAACGCCCATCATCCCCAGCCATGAATAAATACGTAAAAGTCATATTCATCGCCCAAAAACCAACAAATGAAAACCCCCAATCCGAAATGAATGTAAGAAAAGGATGCTGAATAGCTGTGAGGTCGAACTATTTTTCCGATGCCGTAAATCCCATAGCCATACGCCCGGTGCCAATGCCCGTACCCTGTACCCAAACCGATAGCCTATACGCCCCATATCATCTTCCGGGGTTAACTTGTGAAAATTGATCCGAGATACCATGATGGTATCTAATATTTGCTCCAGTAAATTATAGAATAAATTTCGAAATATAAACCTAGGAGAACGACAGGACTATAGACCATTGGGTCGGTTGATGATGGCATCAATGCCCATATCCATTGATGGTAAACGAGAGTGGAAGGAACCTCTGGATTCTTGGTGGTATCTGTCTTGGTCTGATTGTGTGTAGCCATCATGACGATCCGATGGGTATCCATCGTTGCGGTCGGGTTGTGGGTATCCGTCTGGGCGATCACCGGGCTGGACGTTTGGGGCGTAGGAGTAATGTGGTTGGCCGTGGTTGAGGGGGTCGTTCGTAGATGCTTCACTACCGTTATCGTGGTGGTCATACTCGGCTTCAAGGTCGATGCTAATGCCACTGTCTTCACGAATATCATATTCATGAGGGTCGGAGTAGGGTGCGTTTCCGGCTTGTCCACCAGACTCGAGCATACGCTCCCGGCGAGCATATGCCCTGGCAGAGGTTTGCATGTTCTTAAGGCCACTCGACATACACTTATTCATGTTAGCAGCATTCGATAAACACTTGAAATTATCACGTACCTTTTGCTCCACCACGTTCCATTTTTCTCCGGTAGCAGCAGCTAGACCAGACCAGATCTCCTTGCGCATGTCCATGTAATGTTTGGCGAGGGACTCCGTCTTCACATTGTTCCAATCATCAGTAGATTGTCGTTCCATTAGACGTTCGTGACGCTTTCGGCAAGCATTAGGGGTCTTGTTAGGAAAGTATGTTTGTTGGATGGGGGCCCAGTTCATTCCTTGCTTGCGTGCAGCCATCAATGTTCGATCGTCGACGGGATTCCAAGCTCCTGATGAAGGCCGAATGGGCTGAAGAGATTGTCCGTAGGACTGAGTTGGCAATGACAATGGTGGCTGCTGTACTGGTCCTCCAGTAGCATAGCTGGGCATAGGAGCGTATGGGTGAGACATGGTGTTGTGAATAGGTTCATAGTACGGTGCTGGCCTTGAAGAGATGGGTGGGTACACAAGATTGTTCGAAGACATTGGTGGTGAGCGATAGTAATCCATACCTCTGGCTGTATGAAGTTCCTTCGGCATTCTACTATGGTTGAGTAAGGGGTTGTAAACTGGACGAGGTCTGAAACGACAGGTCGATCGAGGTTATTAGGTTGTTTGGATTTTGGAAAGCCCGCCTGCAGGAAACAACTCTAAGGGACACTTGACACAAAAATAAATGGGATTAGATAATAAGAAGTGAATGAAGTCTAAAGCAAAAAGACGATAGGAAATTCGTAGCTGCCGGACGATGTTGAAATGCTGAATGAGGACGAAAGGTCTTAGCCAGCGACACTGGCGACCGACCTTTATAATACAGAATCGACCAGCTCGGCAATCTGTTGGAAGTTATAGCCCTGGGGGCCGTTTGGGTGGTGATTATAGCCTCACTGACGCTGAACGTCCAGAAATGAGACCTCGACTAAAAGATGAAACAAGAGGGCTCTGCATTTAGACGTGGTATAATGGTCTGCGAAATCCGACCCCGACTTTTGACGGCCTGACAAACATGAGGGAAAAGAGAAAGCAGAAGGCTCGTTACTGGGATCTGCTCCAGTAGCCGCGGGGGGACCTTCGGGTCTCCAAAGGCCTAGGGGCTAGGGAAAAGAGCAGAACATATTGGCTGAGGAAAGATTTCGGGTCAACTCAAGGGACACTGGGCGGTAGTCTCATCATGAATTCTGGAGACGTATCTCGTCGGCGCGTAGATTGATTGAGTTATTGTGGGCGCCAACAAATAAGCTGCGGATGAGGCGTTCGCGTACTTAAAATAGAACAGCACGGAAGAAGATCGCGGGCCAGGGTAGGAAATGGGTTGGCCAGGGGTTGGGCAATCAAGACTAGAGCGACGTCTTTCGCAGATAAACGCATTTTGGGACATGCGATCGGATGAAACATAACAGAAAGAGTATCCGTTTCGTAATGAATTGGACGGCTTCACAATGGTAGGCAGCTGATGAAAGTTTGATGGGGAAGAAGAAGAGAGGGGCGCGCAGGAAAGGGGAGACAGAGATGCGCGCGTCTACTTTCTACTCGTACGGACGTACTCTTGCCTACGAGGTCCCCGACTAATACTCTTTTGGGACAGCTCGCGGAAAACTATACTCAATCTGTTGGCTCTAGCTACATTGAGCACTCACGTGCTGCTCTGAGTCCATGTCATGTCCAAGCAAACCTGGAGGTTCCCCATCCCAACAAGGGTCGAAGCTTTGAGTGCACACTGGCCAGTTCGCGCGGGACCTACACACTTCCTGTACAGTACCTGAGATCTACACATATCCGTATGCAAGAGACGAATAGGAAATTTGGTCCGTTCGTGCTAATCCATTTTACCCGGTTGCGCCGGGGATGCGCGGTTGTATTGCATCTATTGATTTTTCTTCATCACTTCCCAGCTTCCCCGTATACGTATGATTCCGTCCTGGGTTGGGATGAACTAAGCCGAAATGGCAGCCGAGGGTTTACATCCACCTACTCACCTAATCACCTACACACCCATATCCATACCCATATCCATACCAGCTACCTGGCCATCATCAAGCCGCAAATCAAGCGTTATCAAAAGGATCCCAGATAAGGCGCTTAATCTTCAGCATAACATAACGTAGGCACCAAGACCGCGACCCGGGCGGGTCTGCTTATCGAGAGAATCTTGCAGGCAGCTTTACAGACCTCAGAGCAAACATCCTGAAAAATCCCCACCACAGCCATGGTCGTGACCAAAATCTCTTCAAAAGCCATGAGGCCGGAGTTTTCGAAAGTCCAACATCTTTTCAAGGGTCTCGCTATGCCCTCGCAAGTTCGCAACAGGCACATTTGGAGATCGTTCCCAGGTACATGTGATGTGAATCACATTCAAGGTATGTACATACACACGTCTGTGCCCCTTTGACAACGGGTGTTCTCCTACAGTCTCGCCCTATCGGTAAAAATCCATTGTCCCCCTTGCTCGTCCCTCTCACACAGACCAACAGATCATTTCGTGGAGAGCTTGCCGCGATGTTGGATGATATTCTGGCAAGGTACAATCGACTGGCTGATATGAAAGCAAAGTCGACGTTAATGTCAAGTCCGGAACTTACAAGCCAAGGTACTTCAAGACATGCTGTGTGGTTGATTGTTTCACGGCTCGAAACGTCTTCAAATAACTGTTATACTCACAGTCGCAGGCGGTAAAATCTGTACATGTTGGATATTTATATTCACATTCGAAAATATGCTTTCTTCAGCAGAGTATCACCACCATTCGTTTCAGGTTAGCTTGATCCAACCACGAATGAAATCACCAACAGTACACCAACAGTACACCAACAGCACACCAACAGTGTGAATGTTGCTGTTGATGTTTGTTTATAACCTTCCACTCAAGGTTTGTTATTGGTCGAACCAATTTGGTAGGTTCTCGCGCGAGTAATACCCTGCACGGCGCCATGTTTCCGTTGGCGACGTGTTGGGGGCAGGAACTTCTTTCACCCGCCCAAACGAAGAGGAGCAGCTAAAAATGCGATAATACGATACGCTTACATTGTTCAAGGTCGTATTAACCAACATCTCAACTTTGTGTTTCGCGGAGAGTCTACTTTCAGTTATCTCAAGTTCCCTAACCCGTCTGATGAATGCAGTCTACTTTGCTCTGCTCTTCGAACGGTCCGTCGATCGGAGGAATCCCAATGGCTGAGTGAATCCATTCATACACCCCCAAAGTCCCGTGCCTGGACACGGTTCTTATTTTGACAACGGAAACGAGCATTTCGTCTTTGCGCAGTCAGATATTGTGGTTCTGACAAGTACTGCGCCCCATCAAGCTCTCCCAAGGTCAATCTCGCATGGAGTTTGTCTCGGAAGATCATGGGTTATTCCCGTGTACACATATTGGGCCTTGCCTTCGCATGGAACACGGTCCCCAAAATGGTCTTCACGGAGCGATATATGAGCTTCTGCTTCTCTTCTCCTCCTCTTCTCCTCCTGATTGCTTGGCTATATGCACAGGCACAGGGGCTTGTTTATCGTGGATATTTCAAATGCGTCTTTCGGGAAACACCCCAGTCCATTCTGCATGCCAGAATCTTTGTCCTATTTATTGCTTCGGGCCCCAACGGCTGCCTTATGCATGCGACACTCCCTTCTCCGCACGATCTGGATCATATGGAGCGACGTTTGGCACGCCACAAAATCGTGGTTGCGAGCTCGCCAGAGATATCAGCGATTGTACATATCATCAGATCACACTGGAAGTCTCTTTTGTGTTACCGTCATCTCTCCGACTCCTGTATCATTCTTACAAGCACCCACTACTTTAAGTCGGCCAAGGTTGAAATCTTACTATTCTTTTCTGATTCAAGATATTATTTTATTCGAATACGTATCGATCAATGCATGTCAAAGTAGCCTATCGAGATCATCAGCACTTCGTATTTGTTCAGAAATGTATCGGGCGCAGCCGTTTAGCGTACATTCATTTTCTATTCTCGGCTCCCGTTTTCTAGACAGGCACCTCTGTGCTGAGTGAGCTTATTTTCCGATAGGGCTACCGGGCATTTGCGGTGCGTCGTTTGCCTTGTATTAGGATCAAAGCTTTTAGTTTGAACAAACGAGAGGAATTTAATGCTCTTGTACTGAAGGAGAAAGGCGCAGGAACTCGTGTGGACAGCCGGTGAGCAGTTTGATACTTCGCAGCTCCAGCACACCGTCACAAAACTCCTGCCTGCCTTGACAATCCCTAAAACAAGCATTAATTTCTTCACATACCGTGCATTGGCAGAATGCTTAAGCCTCAACACGGCAGGATCTTTTCCATCCCCAGTTCATGTCCGCTGAACATGCACAGCTGTGGCTGTGCGCGGAGCCCTTGACTGCAAATCCAAACTTAAGCAGAGGTCTACTATAGTTGTAGAAAAACCATCGGTACTCCTCCTTTAATGTACATCCATCTTGTATTCCTCAAAGTTCTCCGCTGACCGCAAGTAGGTCAACATCAATGGCAGAGGAGCACGAAGATGCGACCATGCGAGACCCAGGCACGCCCCCAAGATCTTCCCGAATCCTTGGCCCCGACCAAAACCTTATCTCCCGCGACCATCGTATTGTGAGCAATGGCCGTAATGTTGTTCATCCTCCTCTTGTGGATCATGGCCGAATTACTTCGCCGTAAGCTTTCTTCATCCTACAGCAGGATCGGTGATGAACACGAACCAGCTACCCCATTCTCTCTGCTCCCACGTTCACATATATACTGCTGGAAACAAATATAAAAGCATAAAAATTAAGCACAACGATACCCTGAATTTCGTGGCAGCCGAGCAGGCGCACATTGGCCTCATGACAAGTGTCGAAGAAGGCTCAATTTTGAAGTTTGAGTCTGAGATTCTTCCTTTACAGCGTGATCAGTTTTTCACCCACATTCTCCATGGCTGCCAGTGGTGCGTTATCTTTTGGCAGAACTCTCTTGGGTCATTACTAAGTGAAATTGTTCGTCGAACGATATCCTCGTTGAACCAGTGTTCGTTGAGTTGTGAGTTGTACGAGTCCAGTTCAGAACTTCATTCAAGCCCTTTCATGCTCTCTAGCTGAAGTACGGGTTTGAAGTCTGTACCGAGCATCCCGCAGGGCAATGCTCCTTAAACATTGTCATGAAGTTATCATGGTACCATTCGTTTTTCAAGCAACTGACAAGCCGGATGTTCAGTTCAAGGGCAAGGCCTATAAATCAAATTTCTGTTGCATTGCGTCCCGGGACATGAAATGGAGCGGAAACCTCGAGTTCGGAATTACACTGCAATAGTATATGCAACCATTTCTCTTCACAATTTCAAAAAACGCCCCGTGCCGCTTGGCTCAACAGCCCTGGGATTTGCTACGTCCTTGCCAAACATATCGAGGTAGCTCATCAAAGACAAACCTTTCGATCATCGGCCGTTCAACTATATCATTCCTGTCCTAGGACGTCGGAGGCCACCATAAGATGAAGTATGGGGATCACATCCTCCGTGATTAATATCGCTCACAAAAACCCGTCTGTGCTACCAGATTACCAGTGATTAGATATCCCACTCCTGACGAATTTGCAGATATGGGGGAACGCTACGCCACCTTGGCGCATCTGGAAGCAAGTTCACCTCGGTCGGTGCCGGCGAAGCTTTTCGGAAGACCACAAGGATCACAAGAAAGAAAGCAGCCGGATACAAATCATATCAGGAAGGCTAGAGCTTTGAGCCCTTTTCCAATGATCAGAGCGCTACCATAACCGAGAACTCAAAATGGGGTTCTTCCCTGAGCATTGATATCTAAGATTAAAAGATACGTATACTCAGGTACGAAGTAGGCTGACGAAAAGTCGAGACGATCCAACAATATATCGGCCATCAAATTGCTGGGCTAGTTCTAAATTCTGATCTAGAGCCCTCGAGGAAGGCTTTAGTCATACTTATGCATTCCCTTACGATCTTCGGCTGCATAACCTCAATGGGATATCCCAGAAGAGACATTGAATTACTTTTTCGATCGATCTTTTACCCTTCCCGAGACCAATCAATATCAATGGGCTCGTGGCACATACCACGAGGGTGTCAATAAAAACATGATCTGGAATCTGGAATCTGGAATCTGGAATCTGGATGCCTTGCGATGTGACAGATCTGTGTCGTATTATTTTCATGACTTATTGAAAATTGCAGCTGACTTTGTAGAAAGTAAATTGCGAAATCCCTACTGACGTAAACAAGGAACAACACGGTTCGGATGAACTTTCGCAGCCCGTTCAAGCGGTCTAAGCTGGAAGAGGAAGGTAGAATCGTAGTGCTGACCTTATCTTTTATGGCGCCCCGAGTGGCTTACAGAGCGAGCGGAGGCCACCGACATGTCGCCTGCTGGAGTGGGATTTTTAAGGTAGATATGTTTCAATAACGGGCTGCAATCATCGCTATGAATGGTTCACCGTCAGAGATCTCCCATATCAAAACGTTTAAATATCAAAATGTCCAAAATTCCCATGCAAGGGAACAAATGGCCGTCCCCGAATCTCCGAATCCGGGAATCTAGAAATCCGGGAGCCAGACGGGGAAACCGCGTGCTTGTACAGTACTATGTACTTCGTAGTTCTTATTATTGATGAGATTATGTCTCGTATATCCTCGCTTCCCCGAATTGGCCAATAGGCGGTCCTATCGATATTTGTTTGTGGAAGGCAGGAACGAGGGCCGAGGGCCAAGACCCAAGGATTTGCTCGGGTGGTATCGCACCAACTGTTTCCCTACTGCTTCCCTACCATCCTGAGCTGAGCAGCCCGGTGCCAGCTACATTTTATGCAAAACGATAAGGAATGAAAGCTCCATCCTTGCAAACGCTATCGGCGCTCCCTGCCCTTTCCAGGGAAAAGCCAAAAGCGGGGTGAGAAGAGAAGCACTTGTTTACATGTGTTTGTAGCTTATACAATCCGGGAAAGATGGGAAAACTAGTCCTGCAGGTACGACTAAAATATATAATCTTCCAGAACTTCTCGCGCAGTAAGCTTCCTTCCTCTCTCTCTCTCCCTCCCTCTCTCTTCATTCCTCTCTTCGCCCGTCAGATTGTCCTCCCATATTCCTTCGCCTTCGCCTTCTCCTCCATACTCTGATCCGATATGCGTACCTCAACCCTTCTTCAGTGCCTTGCAGGCATTGGCTGTGCGACAGCCGCAGCAAAGCCATACGGAAAGAAGTTCGAGAAGAAGGATATTCACATCAGTGTTCAGGCTGATGGTTTGGATGTTACCTTGGATGTTAAAAACACTACCGCCAGCGTAGTCAAGCCCAAGGTCTTCATTATTTCCATGGTATGTTAGAATTCTACCGAAAACTCTAGACTTACTTCCCTGGGTTCGGCGCAAAAGTCTAGTACTGTGAAACCAAACTTACGCAATGCATCTAGTTCTCACCTGAAGCTGATATCTGGTACGAGAACTCCTTCACCGAAGGCTCGATCGGAAACCTCCTCGCCAAGAACATCACCGTCCCTGGTTTCTCTCCTCTCTTCCCACAAGCCCATTGTCTGGAGGATGGTTCAGTCTGCCAACTCACCACCGGCGAATCCGAAATCAATGCTGCATCCACTCTTACCGCGTTGACTCTCTCGCCCGCCTTCGATCTTACCTCAACTTACTTCCTCGTCGGTGGAATCGCTGGTATCAACCCTAAGTACGGTTCAATTGCTGATGTCGCCTTCTCTAAATACGTCATTCAAGTCGCTTTGCAATATGAGTTCGATGCCAGAGAGAAGCCAGACAACTTCACGACCGGTTACTTCCCTCAGGGTTCATATGCTCCAGATCAATACCCAGCCAACATTTACGGAACCGAAGTCTTCGAGGTCAACGAGCCACTTCGTGACCTTGCTGTCGGGTTCGCCAAGAAAGCCACCCTCAACGACTCTGCTGAAGCTATTGCCTACCGTCCCAACTATGCTAGCAACTCAAGCGACAACATCTATGCAGCTGCCACCCACGCTCCTACTGTCATCACCTGCGACACTGCCACCTCTGATGTCTACTTTTCGGGAACTCTTCTTGGTGAAGCATTCGAAAACACAACTTCTCTCTTCACTAACGGCTCTGGAGTTTACTGCATGACTGCTCAAGAAGATAATGCATCTCTTTCCGCCCTTCTCCGTGCCGCCATTTACAACATCGTTGACTTCTCCCGTATCATCATTATGCGCACAGCGTCCGACTTCGATCGCCCATACCCAGGTGCCTCCGTTGAGTACAACCTTTTGTACTCAAACCAAGGCGCTTTCGAGCCAGCGATCCAGAACATCTACTTGGCTGGTACCGAAGTCATCAAGGGTCTTTTGGACGGCTGGAACTCCACATTCGCTGCTGGTGTCAATGCCACCAACTACATTGGTGATATCTTCGGAAGCTTGGGAGGCGAGCCAGATTTCGGTCCAGGAAGCGAGTTCGGTGGCGAGAAGGCTACCGTAGAGGATTCAACCATCTATGTGAAGAGAGATGGTGCCAAGAAGCCAAAGAGCCGGATGGAGATGATGGGAAAGAAGGGTTTGATGAGAAGATCCTAAACGGTCTATGAAGAAACACTGTGATGTGGCCATGGAGATGATGACTCGAAACGACGTCGATGATGATTTTCCCTATTAATTCTTCTGTATAATGTTTTAAGAAAAAGTTATTGGGGGCGGCACGGATTTTCAAGCATAATGGTGGACACAAATTTTGATGCGATGCATTTGGTAGCGGCGGAACTGATGACGACGAAGAAAAGTTTGGAAAATGGATGGAATTGTAGATAAGACTCACCGTGGGCAGAGTTGCAAGTGCAATGAAGCTGGCACGGAGGATGGAGATGCAGATAGTAGGGAGGACCGGAGGTGAGGTAATGGGGTATATATACGAAGTAAAATTAATATACTGGTAGTTGAACATCCATTCACAGGACCAGGAGTTGATGAGATCTAAAAATTCGGTGAATCATGTCGTTGTCTTGAGCTTCATCTGATCGCGCTGGTATTCCCTCGTTGGCTGGACTGGCTGCATTTTGGTCGTCTTCCTGTTATTGGCCGTTGTTTGTCTTGACTCGTTGGTTGGTTGGTTGCGTGAGGACTGAGGCTTGTTGTGGGTGAGGATCAGATTTGGTGTTATAAAATACAAGACGGGGGATGGCAGCGGGACAGTGAATTATTCATCGAGCATTCAGGTTTGTTGCATGTCTTGGAAAGTCTTCCATATCGCGCTGAACTTGTCGTTAACTATTTCGCTGAACAGTGACAAATATATATCAGGTTAGTATAACAAGAATATTTGGCTTCTTTGTTCTACTCTAGTTCACTTTGCTAAAAACTCCTATTAGTTTGTTTCCTGCTTCGCCTACCGACAGAGCGGATGAAACACCATGAACTAACTAGCAGGTGGGATGGGCATCTACAGGAAGTCGAGATGAAAGGGAATGATAGCCAATTTTCGCTCCCATTGATCTATACCACCTTTCTCGTCTTTACTTTCCTCTCATCTCTGTTATCCTTTGCTTCCCCTACCTTGAATTCGCTCCTCACACACGCATGGCATCTCCTTCATCCCATTACTACCAGTATGTTATGAAATTTACTTGTCGGGAGGAAAAGGATAAGTGCCAACGTAAACAGCAAACACCCTCCGACTTGAACTTTTTTCTCCGCTGCTCGACCTCCCCGTCTCCCCCAAGCTTTTATGGAGAATTTCGGGAAGCGTTCGATTGCATCTCTGTGGTCGAATTCATCTCTGTGGTCGAATTCATCTCTGTCATCAAATTTAGGTTTACTCAGATGTGCAACAAAACCTTTTTAGGCTCGGAAGGGAAGAATGGTTGGTTCCGGGAGAGTGAACGAGGAGATGAGTGAATATCGAGTGTGGGGGTGGAGGTGTGTTGTCTAGTATCGGGTATGAGATTCATTGAACTTCGGATGAGACTACAAGGATTAGTCAAAATTACGACATATGGCTGAGATGAGAGCATATGGCCGAGCAACGCGTGGTCATGATCGTCAAGTGCAGCATCCCCTGGAAGAATGAGAACATAATAGTGATGTTGAATAGTCTTGCCGGCAAAGAACAGTTAGGTGTTGAAGTTTCAGCAAACATCAGTTGCTCCATGATCACAACGCAGCTGATAGCTGGAGAACTTTGTGAACACATGAAGAATTTGCAAGGTCAAGTGTACTGACATCTCGTCCATGGTAATTGGTGATCCTATCCCTTTGAATTCTCTCATAAGTAATGTAGTATGTAAAGCCAAAAGTGACGCCACTCTT
>LLKJ01000054.1:0-36032 GCA_002242865.1 Clarireedia sp. CPB17
CCCGACCGCTAATCCCCCCAAGCATCCATTTCCCCCACCCGTGGGATCTACCACTTTCTCTTTCCCCGCTTCTCCCTCCCAGTAAGGAGGCAGCCATCTTTCGATACCCGGATCCACAGGTGGGTAATCGTTGCGCTCGAATGTGATCTCGCCGTCCTGTGATAGAAGGCCTGCAAAGAGATCTTCCATGTTGGTGTCTAGCGTCAGGCCGCCTCGAGTGTGATTCGCTGGACGTCTTCGTTTCGCTTTCGAGGGGCGACGTGATCGGCCGCCGTTTTTAGCGATGAAGCATCCTTTCGCGCCACATCGGACTACAATGGCGTATGATTGCAGAGGCATGGAGCCGAGAAGCTGTTCACATGCTCTTTCGATGGATGACGTTGATACTTCTCCAGTGACTGGATCGAGACCCTGGTCAGGGTCGCCCATGAACGCTGCAAGCTCGCTGTGGTTGGGGGAGAGTATGTCGATGTAAGGGAGCACGTTAGTGCAGTTAAGGAGTTCGGAAGGGGTGCACAGGTCGGGCACGGGTTCCCAGATGAAGAGGGGTTTGGGATGATCAGGCGCAAAGGATTTCCGACGGTGGAGAATAGATGTTACGAGGTCAATGCAGCGAGTCGGTGCACATATTAGGTGGAAAGATTTTGAAAAAAGAAGGGGCGTAGTCAGGGCGGATTCGTCAAGGCGGAGTTTAGGTGTTGTATATTTGAATGCTCGGGTTTCATTCGAATCATAGCCGTTCCAGCCACGGGTTGTGAGCCGGCTCTCATCGGATCGTATTAGACAGGATGTCTGCCATTTATCGAGCTGTGTGAGTATAGATTCGGGAAAGTCGGATCCCTTGTCGACTATCCAGGAGACAGTCTTTGAGAGAGGTGGTGGAGAGAGAAGACGGGCCCCGAGGGCAGAGTATGAGCCTGCTCCACCTAATACGTCGTATACAGATGGTTTCGGGGGCAGATAATGGATCTCATCTGGTTGTGATGTTAGGAGAAGGTAAAACACCGGGTAAAATTCTGTGCAGTTTTTCTGAGAAGGAGATCATGTAAATACAATAACATTAATGGCCAAACGATCAGTTTTAGATAGTTCACACTTATGCTCTAGGCTCTCTTGTCTTTAAATTTGTGTATATCGAGTAATACATGAGTAACATGCTTAGTTTTCTTACACATGAACAGCGTTGACTTGCAATGTTCCACAATTTTTTTCCACAATCCGAATGCAAAATCCGGAGTTACCTGAGCATTTGTAGAGATGACTGATCTCGAAATCATCAAGGTGAGATTGCCTATAATCCAAAGGCAAAGGTATGCGTACGTATTATAGCAAATGTCCAAATATGTCTAAATTCCTGAGACTTCTCAGCTATTTCATGCATGGAACTAAAGAAATGAATGATCTGACCGACATAAGCAACAAAAGCACGTTATGCGTAATACATACCAATTATGAACATTCCAAGAGTGCAAAAGTCGATCTCTTGGTCATCTGGGATATGCACATCTTCAGTCATCTTTCCTGCTCTTAAAATTATTTATAAAGAAAAAAGTTGTGATCTCCACCTGGATATTTGTTGACAGTGACAGTGAGAGAGAAGTAAATAAAAAGTAAGGCTGACGGATAGGTGTTCCGAAAAAGTGACAGGGGGTTGTGCAGCCGTAGCAGCCTCGTGTATTAGTCCCAACACCAACAAAGCTTTAATTCTGCTGCCTGAGTGCCAAGGCTAGAAGGCTACAAAGTTTAACAAGGCTGCTGCATAACGAGTGCGACCCTATTACGAGGCTAGTTACGAAAGAGCTCTAGGCGGCCCCAATGAAAGCTAGAGCTCATGTGAGGTCAGAACTCAGGAGGGACCTCGACCTTACAAATGAAGTACATACGCCCGCACCCGAAATTCATAAAGCTAACATTCTTTTCCAATTCAACAACTACTTACTTACACAAGCTACATTTGCTTCTTTTCGCACAGTTGAGGGCTACGGAGTACAATTATTGCTAATCTTTGTTTCATGAGACGGGCCATTCTCAGGGCCTTCGTATTTGTTTCAAATTCCTCATTTTGTTGATCATTCCTTCCAATCAGTCAACTTGTCATCTGGAACAATTTAGCTTCAGTTTCCCTGCAGCTGCATTGCAATATGGCGTCAAATAATATGCATAACCTAACAACACTTATAAAGCGGTACTGTCAACCTGTTCCTTACTCTGTAGTCCTACTGAATTCAAGGCTGTTACTTGGAAAGTCGCCATGGCAGCTATGCTTAGCAACAATGAACTGATTGTGCTTATTCGAAGGCTCGAAGCTGCTACTTCCAGATTGGAAGATATCGCATCCTCAACTATTGCTCCACCACCCGCTGCAGACATCCCACCACCGGATGGAACCAACGTTGCTCCCACGCCGAATCCAGCAGCTCCTGCGGTTGCCCCTCCTGCGCCTGCAGTCGTAAAGACCGCTCCCGTGGAAGACCTTCCCGAATCGGTTGAGGGATTTGACAGCTTCATTTCTGGAGCCGTGAAGAAATATGTCGATATTAGTAAAAAGATTGGTGGTGTGGTCGCGGATCAGGTCGGTGCTGCCAGAATATGGGATATGAGGAAGGATGTTAGCTTACCTATTGACCCCAGGCCGCGAGTGTACTTAAAGCGTTCGAGGGACAACGAAGATTTATCCTGATTACCACAAAAGCGAAGAAACCCGACATGTCAAGTGGATCGTTCCTTCAACTCATTAAACCATTGCAAGAATCAATCTCCGCCGTAAACGATATTCGAGAGGCAAACCGTGGATCCCCCTTCTTCAACCATCTGAGTGCTGTATCTGAAAGTATCGGTGTTCTTGCTTGGGTCACTGTAGACACAAAGCCTTACAAGCATATCGACGACTCGCTAGGCTCTGCGCAATACTATGGAAACCGAGTTCTGAAGGAGTTTAAGGACAAGTAGGCAGCCTCATGAAGCACGATTTGACAGCTACTGACTGTAATTTGTAGGGATGCCACGCAAGTCGAATGGATACAGGCATATTACCAAATATTCAAACAGCTCAGTGGATACGTCAAGGACACCTTCCCTAACGGTATTCCATGGAACCCAAAGGGCCCGGATGTGGAAACTGCCAGCCGAAACGTAGATCAAAGAGGGTCATCTGCTTCTAGCTCAGCTCCCAAACCAGCAGGAGCTGCCCCTCCACCTCCACCTCCTCCCCCACCGCCACCAGTGTTCGATAATGTTCCAAAAGCGGCCCCAAAAGCAGACGCCAGCAGTGGACTGGGTGCCGTCTTCTCAGAGTTGAATAAAGGAGAGGCAGTTACCAAGGGTTTACGAAAAGTCAACGCCGAACAAATGACACACAAGAACCCATCTCTACGTGCAGGTGCTACTGTTCCAACACGAAGCGACAGTCAGTCCAGCCTCAGCCCGACCCGTGGAAAAAGTCCCGCACCTGGGAAGAAGCCAAAGCCGGAAAGCATGCGTACCAAGAAGCCTCCCGTCAAGAGACTCGAAGGAAAGAAGTGGATAATTGTAAGTTTTGATTTTACATTATCCCGAAATTATTGCTAATTACCCCAGGAACATTTCGAGAATGAGCCAGAACCTATCGAAATCGAAGTTGACCTTAGCCAATCTATCCTCATCAGTCGCTGTGTGAAGACAACCATCATGGTTAAAGGTAAAGCCAACGCTATAACTATCGACAACTCACCGCGTCTATCTCTCGTTGTTGAATCTCTCGTATCATCCATCGACGTCATCAAAGCCCCCAACTTGGCTCTACAAGTCCTGGGAGTTTTGCCAACAATCATCATGGACCAAGTCGATGGTGCTCAGATCTATCTTGGAAAGGACAGCTTGAACACCGAAATCTTCACGAGCAAATGTGCTAGCGTCAACATTCTCACTCCACAGGGCGAGGAGGGCGACTACAAGGAGTCTCCTTTGGCGGAACAATTCCGTACATACATTAAGAACGGCAAGGTCTATAGTGAGATTGTAGAACATGCTGGCTAGTTAATAGATGTTGTAGATGGAAACTTCTGGTTAGTCTTGTAGAATATGGAAAAAGATGATAAAACTGTTCTTTAAGATTGCCGCAAGTTGTATTCTACGCTTGATGGTATGTATAGCTTCATAGTTGGCGAATTTCAACTTATCACACCATTTGCACTGCTTTACACTCGTGAATTGATCTTGTGAATTTTGTTTGAAGGAAATTTGAGTCGAATCCATACCACGGATACCGAAAGAAGATACAATGATCTTCACCTATGCGTCCTAATCAAACTCGCCTCAAGGTCCTCATGGGTCGCCAAAATTCACTCACCCCCTACCTCCCAGTCAGAAGTGATGTATATTCGCTCCCGTGTCCAAACCTGTCGCATGTTGTTCTATCATACCAAACCATCGCTTCACTTTCTCGCTACAATCGCTTCTCGCCCCAAAAACGGAGTTAAGTCCAAAAAGCCAAAACGCCATAAAAAAATTAAAATAAAAGGAATCCAAACAGACAAAAGCTTCGGCCATCCGTTATATTAAGATGACTTTCTGTCCCAATGAACTCCCGCAGGATCACTGTCCTCCAATTCTACCTCGGTCCGCAAACTGCCCGCCCGGGTACAACTAGAATTGTCGAGCCGACGCTCTCGGTAGAGCGCCGAATTCTACTGTTGAGCCAGGGAGCCGCTGGGGCAGTTTGATGGAGGGAGAACTGCTGTTTAGGATTATATAGTTAAAGCTTCTGGGAACAGTGAATGATGTGGGGCTGTGTAAAAGGACTGTTCAGATAATCCAATAGGTGTAGGTACATGCATCTTGCTCTCATCTTGTATTTAGAATCGGTCTGAAAGGGAAACACATATACGGGAAGTATGGCTCGGAACACTTGTGCTTCTGAATAATCCACGAGGGAATCAAAGACACTTAAGAAAGATAGCTGTATAGGGCACGAAGAGGCTTCCCAGTTTAGGCAGCTTTCCTCTAGCAGCGAGCTGACATAAGGTGGAAATCTTATGTTCCTAAGTTTTACTTTGCCTAAAATATGAATATCCAGCTGTCGCTTGACAGTCCCTCAAATTTCTCTCGGCCCCATTGACTGTTTAATAGAGCTTCATGGTGTAGTACTTGCTCCACAAGGCTCCATGTTATACTAAATAAGAGTAGGAGCATAGGTTATAGGTCGTTCTCACCATACGGAAACCTCACTATCTCATTCAAAACAGAACTGCCAATGAGATCCTATCTTGCAACATGACACTTAGGCCTTCGAATCTTGAGTTGTAGTATGTTTCCTTTATGCCACACAGAATATATACACTTCACCCCTCCCCCGCACTACTCTTCATCCACATCTCACGAAGCTCCCTTTGAGTTCTTGACCTCTTTCTCGTGCTCGATGATTTGTTTACTCCAGCTGAAGAAACATGTGTTAGTCACTCCTGCAGAGACACTATTGGAGATGGACTACGTACTACCGACTTGGAAAGAACCTGCCCTCTTCCGGGAACTTTGTCCTAATTTCCCTCTCGGCGCTCAACCTCCACATCATCGCCGTGATACCGACAATCACTACACCAAAGACCGCAGTGTTTGCTTTCCAGTTTCCAGGCTGGGAGTACCATCCTCCGGCTGGGGACCAGACGTGTTTGGGGTATCTACGACACTGCGATTAGAATTGTCGTTGTCGAAATTGTTGCTTGTGCGTTTACTTACGGGATTTTGCCGCCGCCGCCCTAGAATAACATTAGCTTGATATGAAGCAACATTGCGAGGGAAAATTCTGTACCATTTTGACTTAATTGCTTCAAATCTTGGGTGGTTTCTTGAAGCTCTTATTCTCGGTCGTCAAGTTTGTCGTTCCTGGGCTTACCAGGTCCTCGTTGCGCTAGTACAAAAAAGCGTTAGTCGATTTATCGTCGCATCAAGTCACACGAGAAAGTCGAAGCTTTGTCGAGAAATTTTGGAAATTGTGTGTCGAAGTTTAAGAAATCGGCAAACCACGATTGAAGCGCCCCCACCACATTCAATCGACCCTCTCAACGGTTTTGCTGTTCGGCCGGAAGGGATAGCGGAGAGGAAGGGACAAAAATGAAGAGATTACATTTGGAAAGATGGAGTGGCCAATTACTTTCTCCAAGAACTAGACCATGTTCTCTGCGGCCGCAGCCTCGAAATCTTAGGAATTCGACATGTGTACGAATGCAATCCACAGCTGCGGCTCCGGAATTGATACACGAAGACCCCTGGGACTCTCCAGCCCCTCCGACCTACACCTCCCCACCTCCATCTGCTGCATTGAAATCAGCTAAACTCGCCGCCCTTCACGCCAGACTATCGCTCCCCAAAAAGCTACCCCTCCAAACCCTAGCCCGCACCCTCGTTCACCCCTCGGCGGACCAGAATCGCTCCTTCAACAATCTGCAGCTCGATTTAGTCGGCGATAATGTACTCAACTACCATGTTGCCGAACACCTCATGTGCACGTATCCCCGCCTACCCATGGCCGTCCTCTTCGCCAGCCAATTCGCCTACTGCGGCGCCGACACGCTCACCCTCATAGCCAAAGAATGGGGCGTCGAAACGGCCTTTGCCCCCGGGCCCGAAGTTGATCCCGGTCTTCTACAATACTCGAAGATCGTCCCTGGCGCTCAATTACCTACAGGCGGAAGAACCACTCGTTCAGATGCACCTTTTTTCCGCCGTGGATTATCTAGCCGAGTCGTCTACGACGACGAATTCGGCGACGTAGTAAAGAAAAGGCACGATATTACTGCACCGCAAAAAACAACTACAGCATATTTGAAGTTTGTGAGAGCGCTCATTGGCGGCATCTATCTGCATGCCGGGCGAGCAGCCGCAAAGGCATTCATCAAACAGCACATATTATCGCGCCATCTCGACATGGCCTCTCTGTTCGAGTTCTCGCACCCAGTACGAGATCTAGCGCGATTATGTGCGCGCGAAGACTTCGACCCGCCGGTGGCACGGATATTGAGCGAGACGGGACGGGCGAGTATCAGCCCTGTGTACGTGGTGGGGATATATAGTGGGAAGGACAAGCTAGGAGAAGCTGCGGGAGCGAGTTTGGACGAGGCGCGACTCAGAGCAAGTGTGGTTTCGCTGAAGGCTTGGTATCTGTACAGTCCAGGCCCGGACGTCAATGTACCGAGTGATATGGAGGTTGCGGGCGAGAAGAAGGCTTGGGAGCCGGTGCACATAGATATTGGAGAGATTGTTGCGTGAGAGGATGATGGTCAGGGGATGCATGATGAGGAATGATTTATGTATAATCATTCATGCGGATTTACGAAGGGAGAAATGATCGAGGAGGTTCATGTATAGATTTGATGCGCGGTACTTCTACAGTGCAGTGTCATCCCTTGTGTTATTATACATCGGCATCGAAAAACTAGGTTCTTGGGCAGCAACTCATCAACGGGGTAGGTTGACAAGGAAAGGAAAGGAAAAGAAAGGAAGGAAAAGGGATGACGATGTGTTGATACCTGTAGTATATCTGTTGCCAATAAAATAGAAGCAAAAAAAATGAACAAACAACTCCTCAACTGTGTCTCACAATCACTAGAACAATTTCTAGGTCAGAAAAGAAGAACATAGCAGAATTGACTGATCACAAGCACAGCATGGTGAGTATATGAAGCGAAATATCCCTAACAACCACCTCCCTGAAGGAATATATTTTACTATCTACAAGGCCTTCACCGTATCCCCAAAGCCGGTCAAGGTAGGCACAGAAGTCCAAGGAGTTTAATACATGTTGCAATTTTGTTCACCTCCACGCTTAACTACAGCGCATGAACCTTCGCCACCCTATCCTCCCAATGAGGAAGTGTCAAAACAAATCCACGAAATCCGGGATCGTGCAAACCCACATGTTTCGGTACAGATGCTGAAAATGCATCGTTCGTTAATAACCCATCGAGAATGTTTACCCCGTATAAAACGCCACCGTAGAAAGGCCGTGTGACAAATGCCCCAAGGATGATAGCAGAATATAAGAAACGCAGGAAAAATGAGTCGGGGGTATCATTTTAGGCTTCAGTTGCAACTTCGGGTTTGATGTCAACCTTCTTAGAGGGATTCTCGTCCACGCCAGCGTCATCTTCTCTGGCTCGCTTCTTCTCATTTTCTGCTTTCGCAGGAGCAGCTTCTGTCTTCACTTCAACGTTCTCAGCTTTGACTTCCTTGTCGTCACTAGATTTGTGTTAGCTGGGATGCCCAAATTATAACCCATTTTGCACATACCCGTTCTTAGCATTATCTTCACGTTCACGGTTCCGGTCGTTCCCTTCGCGACGATCGCGACGCCCTCTGTTTCCTCCTCTGTGATGCTTATCATTTCGGCCACCTCGGCGGTCCTTAAATCCAGATGCCTTGTCCTCCTCACGTCTCTTCTTCCAGTCATCTGGATCACGATCACCATTTCGTCCCTTGAAATTGCCTCTTGGACCACCTCGTCCACGGCCCCCACGTTGTCCACCTGGTCTACCCCTATACTGAGCAGGGTCCTTCTTCCCATCCCTGATTTCCTGTGCCTTCTCGTTCATGTATTGAGTCTTGGACTTAATGTCTAACTTGTGCTTCCCCTTCCAAAGTGGCTTTGGATCGAGCGCCAAGAAAGCCTCTGCTGTCTTCTCGTCGGAGAACTCTACGTAAACAGATCCCTTGAACAGCTTCTCGTCAGTACGACGAAGTCGCACGGCATTGAGAGGACCGTATGGAGTCATGAAAGCCTCGATATCGAATTGAGAACTAGCCTCCTCGTCTCCGAAACCCTTGATGTACACGGTTCTTGCCTCGACCTTAGTCTTCGGCGCATTAGGGTCATAAGCCACAATTCGTTTGACTGTTTCTTCACCCTCTACTCCTTCGACAACGAGGAATTTGCTCTCCCGAAGAGCGTTAACAACCAACTCGTATGGTTGGAATCTCTGCATGCGCTTGAACTTGTGAATCACGGAGATAGGAACTGGCTTGTTCTCGGAGCCTTCTGTGGTTTTCCACAAGAATTGATCTCCAGGGAGATTCGAATCGCCCAGGTAGAATTCAACCTTTGAAGGCAAGGTCAGTAAAAAGTAATGGTAGAGATAGAGACTATTTTACCTGTGCACGGATCAGGCCCGCATCTTCAGAAGGAGGAAGAACTGAAGCATCATATTTGCTGTTGGATTTCTTGTTTGGGTCAATTTGAGCAGTGGTCTTCAAAACTCCGCTCTCGTAGGTGCGTTCTTTCCTGATGTGACCATTATTCAATGTTGGGTTTTGCTTCTGTTCCTCTGTAAGATTATCTTCTTCTTTGATCTCTAGCTTGACCTCTGAATCAGTCATTTCCTCATTGACTTCGGCGCTTGTAGAGTCGACTGCCTCTTGCTTGACTTCTGCGTCGGCCTTTTCTTCCTTGATTTCGACGTCCCCAGATTCGATTTGCTCTTCCTCAGTTGGCTCACTGGCTTCAGTCTTCACTGCGACGTCCTCGTTTGTTGGAGCTTGCGTTGCGATTGGGTCTTGGCCTTCCATTTTAATATCGGACATCTTCGCCGTAGAAAATTTGTGATTCTATCGTAGCTATGTAAAAGTATGAGTATGTGCGACAATGAATCATATATTAATGCATACTATAAAACTGGTGCGAAAGTCCAATTGTAAAGATCCTTCGTGACTCGATAAGAGGGCGAAGCGGGGTGAAAGAGTCAGAATAAAAGAATGGCTGCGCAAAGCCGGGTTGAGGAAAAAGTTGGCTGGTACACCGTGATGCAGAACCTTGGATTTTATCCTTTGAAGGACCTGGATTCGCGACTGGGAATTTCTTAAATTTTGATCTTTGTGGTAAAGTGAATTTGTAGAATTGAGAAAGTAATAGTGAGGATTTTGTATTGTCTCGTAGAAGCTCAGAGCTTAAAAAATAATTATTTCAACTGAGTGGTCAGTTTTTTCACAATAGCAGAAAAGTAGAGGGACGCTAACCCACATTAAGCATTAGCTCGTTATTTATTTGATAGAGAGTTGAATTTCGAACATCTAGAGGGCTATTGTGGGAGGGTATTGTCTAAAATAACAGTCACCACCTCCATACTCTCACCATGAGGTCAAGATTTCACGGTCTGAAACAGCCAGTATGTCAGAACATCTTGCTTTTGCAACCATTCCCGAAACCTCAAGGAATGGCCACACAAGGATGAACTAATTCTTACCCTCGCAGAGAATCCGCCAAACATGGAACAAGCACAATCTTTACAACATCTCCCGATATAGGCCGCCTATACCACCCAGTTCCACGTTCTACCAGCAGAAATGGAAGGCCAAGTCGACAAGTCGAGCGTATCACGGAGAGCAAATCAGAGAGAAACAATGGCAAAGGATGTTTCGACCGAGGGCGGCTGCTGTGATACCCATGGACTATAGGTACTTGGGCGACCACGATGGTTCAGAATTAGCCGCAGGACGAGGGTCTGGAAAGGAGCTTGCTCCCGACCTCAGTCAGGGATTGCGCAACAACAGACAGATTCCTTACATGTCGATGGTATATGCACCTATCGAACGACGACTAGACACGGCGATTTTCAGAGCCTTGTTCGCAAGTAGTGCGAGACAAGCAAGGCAATTTGTGGTTCACGGAAGAGTGAAGGTCAATGGAAAGAAGGTACGTTGCCCTCAAAGTTACAAATCTTATATAGACAAATTTCTAAAATGCCCCACTAGATGCCATACCCGGGATACCTACTGAACCCAGGAGACATGTTTCAAGTTGAGCCCGAAGCTGTCTTATTTGCAACTGGAGCGCAGAAATCGAAGCAGCAAATCGTACAAGGACGCGGTATCCGAAAGTCCATCCGCGCACGCAACATAAACTTGTCCAAGCGACGAGAAGCCTTAAAAGAAGCGGAAAACACCGAAGAAAAAACCGCAGCAAGCCCTTCCACTCCTTCTACAACTTCAGCCGATCCCAAGAAAGCCGGAATTGAAGCACGCCGCAGCAAACTCCAAGACCTCCGCGCCCAAGCAAAAGCCCTCCTAGCCGACGGAAGAAGTCCCCCCTCCGGACGCCGCAAGCAAGAGCTCCGCCGCATCACGCGGTCCATCCGCAACACCTTCTCCCAGGTCGCCAAGATGAAGGTCTCCGAAATCGACTCCCTAATCGACGGCTTCTCAAAACGCCTAATGCTTACCCCTCTCGACGACAAAGTCGCCAACAAGGAGATTAGCGAAGTGGACGAAGCGGCGTTCAAAGAAGCGGTTCGGCGCGCGAGGGAAAACCCTATTGATGAAAGCAAACCGTATGCGACGCCGTGGCAGCCGCGTCCGTATATGAGTGCGTTTGCGTTTATCCCGAGGTACTTAGAGGTAAACCAGAATATTTGCTCGGCGGTGTACATCAGACATCCGGTAGCAAGACCGGGAATCGCAGAGGTGCCCAGTCCGTTCCCGGAGTCGGTTATGCAGTTGGCGCATAATTGGTATTTGAGGAGGAGGTAGAGTGGGAATGCGAATGCGGGGTGGTGGGGTAAGCTGATCAGGGGATGACGAGCCAGGTCTGTGGGAAAGTGAAAGTGAAAGTGAAAGTGCGGGATGAATGCATGCATTACTGCTTCGACGTGTATTATGTAGATGAAGGATGCTCATGTCTGCGTCTAGCTGACTGTATTATATGACGAGGTTCAAAAATCCATACAGGAGATGAATGCGTGTAGCACCAAATCATGAGCCATGCCTCACTGGAGATCATTACCATAAATCCATCAACGTATCTTCATACACAAACTGGTTCCACGCAATAAATCTCCCCAAATTTTTTTTGGGAAAAAAAGACTACATTTTAGCGCAGTGCAAGTAAGTCGACAAGATCTAGATCGCTCTCTGCCACGATGTTCTTCTACCTTCTCAGCATGTAATATGTACAAATCTCTTCTCTACCAGTGCGTCTCACTCGTTCCGTAGTCCGATATTTTCTAAAATCTTTCCAAGTTTCTGTTCTAACGATAACGTGCGTCCTTCTTTCCCACAATCACCATCACTGCGGTCTACAACTTCGCCTTCGCCGGCTCCAGAGTAGGCATCAACAAGTCCCTCATATCACCCGCGGCTTCATTAAGGTAGAAGCTCATTCTCTCCGAGCCCAGACCCTTTGAGACGATGTTGAATTGGATGCTATTCGGAAAGTCAGTACCACGTCTACCAATAACTCAAGGAATATATCAATCAGGGAACGCATACCTATTCTCATTAATCATATAAGCAATACCCCAACCATCATCAACGACCTGACTCCATCCATAACCATTGAAGTATTCCGAGCTCAACTGACTACTCGAGATGAACCACGTGCTGCTGTACGAGAACGCAGGGTCTTTATAAATAGCGGGTAATTCCTGGCCCTGCTCAAGGAGCTTCTTAAGACCAAACAGATGGCGATCGACACCTTTACCATCTGATGCTGCGGTAATGTATTCCACGTGGGCGTTGATAGCTTTGCGGAAGAGATCTACAGTTTCCTTGGGGTCGATCGATGGGTCTGAGATGGCTTTGCAGAAGGCAACCGAGTCGTCGGAAACAGAACGGCAGGTTTCGGTGCGGCCTTGTTGGAAACGACGAGTTGCGGCGGATTCATATGTCGGACGGTTTTTGCCGTACATTTTGAAGTAGGCGAGTTGGATGATCATCTGGACGTACGCATCAGGGGAGCATTTGAACTTCTTGATGAGTCCTTTGCCGTAGCCTTGGTAAGCTTGGACGCGGAGTTCGTGTGCGGAGATGACTTCAGTGAAGTCTTTTGTTGCGCGCTCGATTTCGGCTTGGAGGTCTTTGCTGACGTGGAATTTCATAGGTGTTGGTTCAGGGAGGTTGGAACGGATGTTGGGGTTGGAGAAGTCAAGTTTGTTGTTGAAGATAACTTCGTTGACATAATCGTTGAGACGGTGAGTTGGGGTACCGTCCATCATGGAGTGCTCGCCCATGAAACCTGAAGTGCCATTGTCGTTGACGATGAATTGAAGAGGTTTGTCAAACCATCGGTTGGCACCATCACCATGCCAATATTGGTGAGCTCGCTCTTCCAAAGTGACAGGCGCGGCGTCGTCCAAGCAGACAACAAAGGATGCGGATTCAATGTCCCGGAGAGTTTTGGCATTTGAAGGGTTTGCTCTGAGAAGAATTTCTCTTGCTTCGGTCCAAACGTCGCGGTTCTCAGTGGTCAGCATTCCAACAGCTGGGGCCTTTTCAGCCTTCTGGTATATCGTTTTGAATTGCTGTTCCAGCTCGGAGGTGTTTAATTGTTGACCATTAACCTCGTGCATAACCTTGAAGAACTGATTCTTTCGAATGACCAGAATATGCTTGTTTTCGGCTGCGGGGTATTTTACAGGGTGGTCTGCAGGCTTCGCAGGGACACGGCTGGCGTTGAACATCCATTGGTAGCTCTCCATAGAAATGGGCAATTTCTTCATGTACTCTGGCTCCAAGGTTCCCTCGTCCACTTGCTTCTTGAATTCTAGAACCGCTGTGCTGATCGCAGCTGCGCGCTTAGCGGGGTCCCGCCGCCTTCTGTCGTCGCGATGAGAATAGAAGTAGCTGACATATGGCACGACTGGATCTCTGTAGCTGAGATATGCCGCATCGTTCCACCATTCGTAAAGCCAGTTCTTGTGTTTCGCATCTTCCCGGCGGGCGATCAGCTTCTCCTGGAGCTTGCTACCAATGCCACCTGGCTTTATGAATTCCTGAACTGCTTTTGTGGTCGACTCTAATTCGGAGCTGGACAACAAAGGATGCACAGATTTGAGGTATCGTGCCGCAGTCTCTTCTAAAGTTGGAACGGGTAGCTTTGGCAAAGATTCCTCAAATCGCAGCATAGGTCCTTTTGATGCATCTTCGCGGTAACCTGTTTGTTATTGTTAGTCCTGTTTGTTTCCTATGAGGTGTAGGAGGAAGGGGTGAACATACCTGCTGGCAAAGAGCTATTGCTCCGCGCATTTGCTGGGGCCATTCCTAAAGTCTGCGAATACCATGAGCCTTCAAATTCGAAATTCAATACAATCACATGTGAACGTACTCTTGAGACCCGTGGGGACTTGAAGCTATTTCTGAGAACCGGAGACTGCGTGCGTCCCTTTGCGAACACCTTCAACATTCCAACGACTTTCTTTATGAAAAGGAAGAGAGAGGAAAAGGAGATCTTATTCTATTCTAGCTTTGCACAAGCAAAAGTAGCAGGGAATTGGCAGATTAAGAGTTCCGTCACTGGCTGTTGCTCTAGTGGTTGGATTGACCTCGTCTCTCGGGATTCCCAGTGAAACTGACCGATAGTGAAGCGAATGCCGAGGCAAAATGAGAAGAGACGAGGGTTCTTTTGGTGCTGTAGAGTAAATAAAGCTCGGACAATCCCCCCACATAAAAATGGTTTTGTTTGCAGACGCATTTGGTGAAGACCCCACAACCATATCCACCTTTTTGGTCGTACTTGTAACCTCCTGCTCTTAAGTTATCCCTCTTCTATGAACACGGATGATTTTCGGTCAATGTGCCTTGTACCGTCACGAAATGACATGCAGGAAATTCTTGCGACAACCTTCCCCCGGTACTTTCCAGCCGGAGTCAGCAACGTGGCTATGCCATAAGAAGGGTTCGCGGATATCCTCGGCCATAAGAAAAGAAGTCATCAAAGGCATCATTTGACCTCAAAAGGAGCCTTTAGTTTCACTGCCTATTTCAGGCAATTAACATGTGATTAGTATTCAAAGTCTGTCTATGACTATTTCATCCTATTTCATCCTATTTCATCCTCGGAGTCTCTTCAAGAATAGGTACGCCGTCTGTTCAACATGACCCTCGATGTCACCGTATGTTGATGGCCGGATCAATGGAAAGAAGTCAATTGCCATATTGCCGATCAACTTTCATCCACGTGTTTGTCTGTTCAAACAAAAGTCACTTGATACTGCTCATAGGCCGCCTCATTACTCAACCTCGTTGCTACGTTGGTACGTTGGCATCGGTTGACGCCGCCGCGGAACCACTCTGTTTCTCATCGCAGGTACTTCTAAAATACGGCATGTTCAGATAGGGTTCGCATGTCTATCATAGAACAACTGGCTGTAACCATCACTGCAATGTCTCACTGCTCGATGAATACAGATGCCTTTCATCGTATGCAGACTCCCGGCGGCAGTTGGCCTCCACCACAGTGGCCCCGGGAGAATCTACTTTCTGCGCCGTGGCGATAGGGACTGGTGGCAATTTCAGGCCGTTCTTGTGCACAGAGAACACCGGGCTACATCGGCTGCTCGCCTATAGCATGATACTGCAATGTCAAGAACAATAGTGTTTGGATTAATCTGCTTACAATAGTATGCCTAGCAACGAGCATGTAGAAAATGCTCATGCACCAGATCCCCCTCTGGGTAATTCTGCAAACTGCGTTGAGAAATCACGACGTAGATTTGCCGGCTAGTCTAAGTATCTCAACATACTTTGCTTACTCCTGTCTACAAACTCATCCCCTTGATATAATACCCCGACATCTCCAATCTCAGCACCAACTGCCCAATTGTATTTTCCTCCGCCAAATCCCCACCATCAAACAGTCCCCCGGCACCTACCATCCTCCCACCCGACTCCCTCTCACCATACCCCTTCTTCTCACTCAACCCTCTACAAACCGTAATAAACACGCCCACCTTTTTTCTAAACTTCGCATAAATGTCTTTTATCTCATCACCTCCCGCACCCGAGGCCTTGGAAAACTGCAAAATCAGAGTGAAAATCTCTTCTAACAGTGTCATGACGGGTTTCTGACGTTTCCGCAACAACAGCGCAAACATAATCCGATCGAGTACTCGCTCATGGTACTCACGCAGTTTATCTAGGCCCTCGTTCTGACTCAGGAGGACATCTTGGTTCTTGAGACGTAGTTCGACTTCATCTAATTTGCGCCCGAAGATCTGCCATGTAGATTCGATGCCGGTGTGGAAGAAGTAGCTGCACAGGGTAGAGATGAAGTGGTGGGCTTCGATGCGGAACTTTTGGGTAGAAGGATCGATTGTCTTTGAGTATGAAGAACGAGTTGTGTAGGCGCGGAAGAGAGCTGTGACGACATAGAGCATGCGAAGAGTGCGGAGGAGGAGTTTGAATAGCTGGTCGTACTTGTAAAGAATAACGGGTGTTATGATTGTTTCGAGTGGAGCGGGTGCTTTGTAGGAGAGGCGGAGAAAGTCGAGGGCTTCGATGGAGTTGGGGTCCATGCATTTCAAAATCTCATCTTCTGACATGTCCCGAACAGCGAAACTAAGATCTCCAGGAAGGGAACCATGGCGCTCGAGATAGCCGCCAACACGGGAGTGCTGCGAATTTTGCTGAGAGTTATAACTTTCCGTAAGCACACCCATTAGAGCAAGGCGTAATTCGGAACTTGCAGGCGGCCATGTATCACGACCTCCAAGTCTAAGACCCATGACTCCGCCGGATCGTGCCACCCCTCGTTGTCTTTCGGCATTTTCGAGCTCGGAGTCAAACAAGGCGTGTGATAAGCGACTGGAGAATACGCCGTTTCCAAGGAGTTGAAAGTCTTTTTGTAAAAGTAAATGGTCGCGTAAGTTGTGAGATTCGAAGAATAACCGCATGCAGGCTGTGTTGACGATTCGAGCTTGGGCAGAGATGATAGGATTGAAAGAAAGCAATGGAGCTAATGAAATTGGAGGAGAGAATACTAAAGCGTCATCATGTGCCACTGCGTATGTGGAAAGGGAATCATGCAGTAGTTTTGCAAGCTTTTCCGAAGGCGAATGACTCTGGGGAGTAGAGTTGAGAACATTTATCGAGGCTAGAACGTATGATTCCAACTCAGATTCAGGCTTTCCAAATAATTCCAGCTGAAACGAGTCATGATCAAGAGAGTCGCCAGGGGGGTGTGAAGACGAACCAGACTCCGAGAAGGAGCGCAGAGCAGCTGTCAAATCTTTCTCGTATCTCAACGCCTTAGCTTCGATATCTAAGATATCTTGCCATGAGTAATGCCACTGGAGCATAGGGGGTCTGGCAGACTCTACCACTTCTATTCGAGATAATGGATGAGTTGCATGATGGGTCCTCAAAAATCGAAGATTCTTACCCACCTCAAACATCGCTTGTGCATCATCAAGTGACATGAAAGATGGTACCATTTCATAGTCGAGGACAAAATCCGGTTCATTCAATTCCAAGCCAGCTTCGTCTATCCATTCTTTATCATCGACTTTGACGAAACTCTTGCCAGGACCGCTTTTCGTCAGCGGCACCCCAAGTTCGCGTTGGAGCCCAAGCCATCCGCTCGTGAATTCTAGCCAAGGTCTAGAAACCCTTGAGAATATTTCCAACATTACCTCTTTGAGAAAGTCTGTTCTATGCTCCAAAAGCTGGACCTCTTCGAACAGCATGGATAGGATTTCCTCGTCAGATTTAATGGCTCGCACTTTAGACACGACTCGCTTAAAACAAGTAAGCACAGAGTGAATTGGTTGAAATATTGCTTGAAGTTGAAGAATGCTTTCAAAGATGGAAACGGATCCATTAATGTGTGATTGAATGGTCGATAAAACAGTAGAAACAGATTCTGCCAAGGCGATTCGACCCGGTGATTTATTGGATGAGTATGTCTTCTCAATCCATTGCTGTAGAAATCTGAAGATATTTCCACATCCATAAAAAGTGGCTAAAAACTCTTGTAGAGTTTGTGCTGTGTGTCCCGATATTCTGAACATGTCAAGCGTTGGGCCAAAGGAACTTTTTTCGTCATTCCAGTCGAAGAATATCGAGTTTCTACCCAGCCCAAGAGAAAGTACGGAGTTGGTGAAAACTTTTTCATCTATTACAACGTGTTGGGTATTTTCAACATGCAAGAAATCTTCAGCTGCAGCGAGAGCCGTATCGAAAACCCGTGGGCCAGCTTCGGTCAGATAAGCCGTTTCTGGTTCATGAAAATCCAGGTTGGTAAAGGCATCCCATGATTGGAATTTCGCAGGCTCTAAGTGGCTCTCGGATTCTTTGATCCAAATGTCGAAGTCATCGACTTCCTCCTTTTCCACTTCTTCCGGTGCCTTGTCATCGGATGTGGCAGTGAGTTCATCAGTAGATTCAGATGGTGTTGGGACTGGCGCTTCTTCAGCAGGACCCAAGGTTAGTTCGGGTATGCTGAAGAATATATCATCTTG
Source organism: Clarireedia sp. CPB17 (assembly GCA_002242865.1). Taxonomy (NCBI): domain Eukaryota; kingdom Fungi; phylum Ascomycota; class Leotiomycetes; order Helotiales; family Rutstroemiaceae; genus Clarireedia; species Clarireedia sp. CPB17. Next base: position 18,195 of record LLKJ01000054.1, read on the forward strand.
GCGACATTGCTCTGCAACATCTGGCAATCTCCAGTCAATGTCTAATCATGCAGTTAGCATCTCTGGCGAACTAAGGAATATGTAACAAACCATCGAAGTTTAGGTGGGACAGTATGAGATTCGATTCTAAGGGGTCATCGAGGAGTTCAGATGGACGCCATAAGTCTGGAATATCAAATACATCCCCTGGGTCTTTCTCTTCATACATTTTTTTTTTGCTTCATACCTATGATCGTGAGCGTTGGATGCAGATTGAATGGTGAATGCTCGTCGCGAAAGCCCGAAATGGATTAGTGCACAGACACCGCCTTCCTCATTCGGAGTCTAATAGCAGAATTTGTCCAAGGCTGCGACAAACTTAACCCGGCTGTGCTCAGAGAATTGATCGTTGATGCGAGAACTTGTTGATTTTTTCGTTGATTTCAAGTGTCGCCATGCCTCCAAAGAAGAAAAAGAACAGTATACGCGCCGTCTCTACACCTGTTAGGGATGATGATTCAATGGTTCTTGATGTGCCTGAGAATGTCGAACCACCTAAGCCAAGCTATGATCCATTGAAGGATCCTTGGACTGATGAGCAAGAAACTTCACTGTTCAAGGGGATTGTGAAGTGGAAGCCTGCTGGTATGTTATGGCATCACTGCAACAAAGTGTAACTAATAGCATTTCAGGGATGCATAAACATTTTCGCATGATCGCCCTCTCAGAACATTTACGGAATCATGGTTACCATCCGCGATACGATCCGCACACGCGCATCCCCGGCATATGGGAGAAGCTTCGAACTTGTTATAATCTAGATATAATCGATGAGCGAGAGAATACGTTCGAGTGGGACGATGATGGCGAGGAACGTTTCTTGGAGTTTAAATTGCCAGATGAAGAGTATGGCGAGACTATGTTCATGCGAGGAAAGCGCTCCGATGACGACGTTAGTGAACCGTCTTCTTCTCCACCGAGATTACTAGAGTCTCAAGATTCAAGAGATTCAGCAGAAGCAGAGCCGGAGCCGGAGCCTGAAATTCACGGCACAAAGAAGAGGAAACGGGGTGATCTATCAGCGAAGAAGGATAGGGCAAGTACAGTTGACACGGCGGAAACCAGGACCTCACCACCAGCCCATAGTTCTCCACCACCAAAGTCGACCAGAGCAGGAAGAAGTGCTAATAGAGCTGCAGAGAAGGCAAAGGTTGAGTCCAGTTCCAGACAACAGAGCATAGCAACCGAAGAAGAAGTTGACGACGAAGATGAGGACGGAGAGGATGGAGATGAGGACCAGCATCAAGATGACGATGATGGTGACGGAACACCGACGAGAACCACGAGGGGGGATGCGAAAAAGGCAGCTAGGGCGAAGCCTACGACAAGGAAAAGCAAGAGAAAAAGATGAACATTAATCTCACATCTCGTCCACTGCATAGCATAATACTTTGTTTTTTTGACCGTCATTGAGCGAGGCGTTGCATATTTACTCTTTTTGCTGTATCAACTGTATCTTTGAAGCCCGGAGTAGACAAGGGGGAAAGCGAAGCTTCAATCAATGGGTTGAACAGCTACCCATACATTTGGAGCTGTTACATTTGGAGCTGTTACATGGTTTTGAGGATTGAAACCCAGCCCGTGAGCGGGTGCAGATGGCAATCAATTAAAGTAGACATAATAGGAAATGCGAAAAATAGCACAGCCACAGGCCTCAATGTCATTTGTGGCTGGCTTACTACAATAGCCAATCACTCTTGGTCAATATCTAAACCTCAAAACCCTGGCACAAACTCAGGCGCCAAGACGACCGAAGCTCCAAAAGCTTCCCGAACGTCACCACAATAGTATAAACCACATACCCAGCCTGACCCATTGACGTCGCCCATCATGCGCCGAACACTGAGGCAATTCGCGGCAGTTAAGCCGGCTCGATTTCTAGAGCCCTACGCCCCAACTGGTCTCACCGGTCTTCTCACACACCCCGCCCCACGATCAACACTTATCTACGTATACTCCTCCACCCTCGATAAACTAAAGCAATTCCCCGAAACATCGTTATATCGTCAATCCGCGGAGGCGCTCACGAACCACCGATTGAAGATCGTGCAGGATGTTGTGCCGGAAGGTTACGAAGAGTGGAGCGCAAAGGCAGCGAAGCTCATGGCGGAGCATCCAGAGGTATTCACAACTCCCGAAGGAGGCGTAAGCCATGATGGCGGGACGCACACCAAGCAAGTCAAGGACAAAAAGGTTTTCATCCACACCAAGATAGCTCCGGAGGCGGATTGGAGTAGGGAGGAGTGGGACGGTGAGGTGGGGGCTCCAGAGCTAGAAGGTGTACGGACAACGGCGGAAAGGAAAGATCAGAAAATCCTAGGAATTGAGAGGCCGGGTGAGGATGAGAAACAAATTGTTTGGGAGCCTGAGCCACCTTTGACCGCCGATCAGTGAGTTTGGCTGTACTATGGAATACGTAGCGTTTTCATTAACGTGGTGGTATAGGATTAATGAAATCGAAAACAAAATTGGTGCTGGCTTGATTGAGGAGGTCATCCAGGTTGCCGAGGGGGAACTGAAACTCACAGACGTTCTATTGAAGGCAAAAGTGTAAGTTTAACGCAAGCCTATCTCTTTGGGGAATGACTAATGATGGAATACAGATGGGAGGACCTTGAGGATAAACCAGTTGAGGGACAATGGTCATACTTCACTCGCGACGCCGGTCCATCTTCTTCTTAAATCGACTGGCATTCGAGTAGCCATAGATCGTTTCAAAAGTTGAAAGATATTAGCCACAACGAAGACTGTATAGTAGGTGAAGTCTGTACATAGATGAATAACGCCAGCACTGGTCACAAGCATGTTCATGACGAAGGGGCACCGAAATTTGTTGGACTCTCGGTAGTATAACTACATCGTGTGATATGATACCGTACCACGCTCACTGTAGGACTTAGCTGGATATATCTACAGGACAAGGACCGCATGTGAGCTGCATGCTCGACTATAGGCAAGGCTAAGCGTTAACTATTAAAAATTCCGCTGGTGGCATCGACTCAGCACGTTCTTGTCCAGCATACATAGTTTCATGTATTGCAGGCTACGTATCTTTTACGCTAATTTTAGATGCTACTCAGATTATACCGCACAGCACTCAGCGGTAACAAAAACATCAGTCGTCCCACCAATTAGTAGCGTCATGTGCATATCCTCGTTTGACCGTCGGCTTTACGCCAACGATTGATCCTAGAGCCCTCGCCCATCCCATTTCCTCATCAGGGTTATTCGTACTTACTACAAGGTTTCCACCGTCTGTCTTCCCATGTCTCTCGGACCTGTCTGTGAATCGCCTGGTCACTCTTCTCTCCTTGGCACGCACTCTGACATATTCAGGCATTCTGGTAGGTTCCTTATCACTCTCATCCACAACAGTGGGCATTTTATTTTCTTTTGGGGGCGGGTATTGAGGTACATTCACTATCCGGTCTGGGCCTGGCTGACTTGTGGGATTGGACGGTCGCGGTGGTTCTGGACGATTAAGAATCGGCCACATAAGCATGCGAATTGCCCAGCCAGGCTGGATCACTAGATCCCAAAGCTGCGGCAGTATGATCTCGTCTTCGGGTCCCATGAGATCATAGTGACCTTGGGCCACATGTGGCGCAATTACGTCGACGTGTGCCGACACGGTATTTATCAGTCTCTCCATACCCTAGATTCAGATGCAGGTTAGCCCGGGATATCAAATAGGGGGAAGTAATTAGGAAGGGGACGCACAGCCCATGTTTTGACCAGGTTGAATGGGAATGAGAATTTTCTTCCAACGGCATCTGTGAATCTGATAGGTGCTTGCATGTCGGCCTCGTTGGATTCTTCTTCGCGGCCTTTCCCTTTATTCTCCTTAGCTCGACGTTCTTCCATTTCAGCTTGTTTCCTTGCTGCCAGCTCGTCTTCTATGGCTTGGCGTCTTGCTCTCTCGGCTTGTTCTTTTGCTGCCATGACTGCTTCTTGGGTTCGGCTTCTTTCCATTTCGAGTCGTTCCCTAGCAACTATGTCTGCTTCGGCTCGACGTCTCTCTATTTCGGCTCGCCCCCTGGCATTCATCTCAGAGTCTCGAGCGTGTCTTCGAGCATGTTCGGCTTCGGCCGTCGCTCTTCGAGCATGCTCTTCTTCGTTGGTCTTTCTATGATATTCCTCCATCATTTTCTTTGCCTCTCTCATTTTTCTCTTTTCTGCTTCCTCAATAGACTCTTGTTTCTTCGCGTTTTCGTTCGTTTTCTCATTCCTCTGGAAGTCTTCATAAGCTACCGTGTTGGATGGCGATTGCGGCAATGATATATTAGCTGGATCTACCTCACCCAGCGCCTCCCGTTCCTCTCTAAAATAGATCACACTTCTTCGCCGTCTATCAAGAAGACTCGTCCGATAGCGCGGAAGAGTGACATGATTCTCTCTAGTGTGTTTTCCCGCCAAGTGTCGATCTATTTCTTCAATTGAGGGTCTTTGTTCTCTGTGAAATTCTGTTTGTGACTGTCGTTGAGGGGATAAGGGATATGGTGGGTCGTTACTAGGGCCAGGGGCAGAGGGAACACTAGGCGGTTGCAATGGCAAAGGGGGGGTAGGATCACTTTGATGAGTTGTCGGGATGTGGATGGATAGAGGCGATCGTGCAGGTTTGTTGTCTGTTTCAGGAATTGGAACAACAGTAACAGGAGGTAGAGCCGAAGGTTCGTCATCAGCCACAGGGTCCGGTGTAGACCCAACAAGCTCGGGTATGGGCGAAGACGGCCCAGAGGCAGGTGAAGTGGACCCGTATGCAGGCGATGAGGGTACAACGGGTGTTATCGGTTCCGGATTTGGAACGGTAATTAAATTAGCATCTCCCAGCTTCTCATCCAAGTTATGACCTATCTTTATGGGCGTGCCATGTTCTAGATCAGGTCTTGCGCCCACGGGCATTCGCCAGAACCTCCATCTCCAAGTATGTTGTGGCTTTTTCTTACGATCAGGTTTGTTTAGATTAAGTCGGTGTGTCGTCGGACGAATACTTGACATCGAACTACCGACACGGGCCGATTCGCTGTCGGTGATGCTAATATTGTCGCTTCGATGCCGTGAGAAATGCAGAATTCTGCCGAATCTCCTGAACTTCTCCCAACGGCCCAGAGGTTTGATGCTTGCCTCACTATCGACGAGAGATATGGTAGCTGAATCTGTCATCTCTTCTATCTTGTCTTCCTTGATTAATGCTCCATACTGAGATGCGAATTGCTCTACCGTCATTCTTCGGATACTATCTGCATAAATCACCGCGGTCGTGATGCAGCAGATCGGTATTGCAATCACCCAAAAGATAAAAAAGTGACTTCCACCCGGTGAGTACGTGTCCCCCATCGAGAAAATCGCCGCAACGATAGAGAAAGGAAGTAGAACACCTCCGAGGTACGTGATTCTGTTGATACTCTGCTTTGTTTCTACGTCAAGGTCTCCGCCGCGTACATGGGTCCCTGATCTCTCAGTAGGTCTCGAATAGAAGATGTCATCGTCCTCATCGGCGTCGCTATCGATTTCCACATCATCTAAATATCTTTTAGCCTTGCCAGTGCGATCTGGCATCTTGGCCCATCCCCGTAACTCTGTAAGTCGTTTGATGCCATTCAAAAGATCTTCCCATAGCATTTGCTCAATCACCTCGTGGTGCCCACCTGTGCTCATAGTTTTGGTTTTGTGCATATTATTATTCGAGTTGAGGAGAGTGTCCATTCGCTGTACTGTGTCGTAAAACAATGTCGAAGAAATAGTCGTGTTGAAGCTGAGTTCATCAAAAGCAGTTTTCCATTTTGCAAGCACCAGATCTGTTAAAAGACTGATAGTTCTCTCGAAGACCAATGGGCTAGACGAACATATAATACTGTTCACTACATCGTCTGTAAAACATTGACGAGCTTCATATTTACGCACTGGATTCCATCGTCGCTTTTCCTCGGGAAGAGCTTCGAGAGCAGCTGATAGTGGACTATACCGGTTGATTACGGATAATTCATATCCGTTCATCTTTGCTCGTGAAGCGCTATCGAGAAGCAAGAGTACTTGATGATAATTATTAATGGAAGTCCGGTAAATTTGGATGGGACCAAACTCACAAACTTGTTGCTTACTGTCCTCTATGTCAATCTCGAAAGACAGTAGAGTCATGTGGCAATAACTAATCTCTAGAGCTAGGCGCGACACAGTTGGATAGCGCGCAACTTCTGCCATCTCCGTAGTGTTACATGGTAACATCATATCACCATTCACCGTGTCCACTTCTCCCCTCATCTGTGAAGCTCTTCTGACGAGTTCCGGGTAGTCTAATGCAAAAGCTTGCATTCTACTACTGCTTGAGGTCGCATTTCTATGTAACGAGCTCAACCGATTAGTTCTTCGCACAGCGTGTGAGTCGAAAACTTCAGGATCAACATCGAAATGGGACCCGAACACCTGAACAAACTCAACAGGAAGTCCTTCCAGAATGTACAACCTCTCTTGGTCGTCCTGCACAGGATCGAGTTTTAAATGGTCTGCAAGTTCCTCCGCGGTTGCGAAATCAACTTTCCTTCTCTTAGAACCTGAAGGAGCCTTACGCTTGCTCTCAATTAAACAAGCGGCTGGTGGACTTTTAATGATAGGTCGTGAAGGGTAGGCCAAAGTCGCTGGTTCCTCCGCGATTCTCACTTCCCTGACAGCAGAAGAAGCAGCCATATCGAATCTTGATCTATCGACAGCGATATGTCCAGGTGGCTTCTTTTTCTATTTCTCGCGCCTTTTCATAAACATGACTGCGGCTGAAATATTGGTGTGCCATGACAGGGTTGGTGCATTAGTGGGCATCTCAGCCACAATACTCCTCGAACTTGCGCAGGGGTCGCGTAGCTGTTTACGCTTCCCGCCGTCTTATTCCTGGGGTTTTCAAATGCAGCTAGTGCGACGTCGGTAGATGGGTGGTGAAAGCTTAGGTTTGCTCTGATTTGTCGCCGAATATTCGCTTTATGACACCGAGAATGATGCTTGCCATATATGCTCTGCAACATACAACAAACGATCTCATGATATCAAAACTTGTGTAAAAGTACGGCGATGGCATAGCTCAGCCATGTGTTTCTGGGCTTTTGATTGGGAAATTGTTTCCATTCACTTCTTACTGCCAAGGCCATTCTTCTCTATTTTAACGCTGAATGTCCACTCTCATCCATGTTGAAAAGCGCATGTTGAGTGGTGCCTAACTCGATGAAAAGGGATGATTCTTCGGGAATCCATTCTGCTGAGTTATAATCAATCTGGGACAGGACTAAATCTTAGGAAGAGATGATCTGTCTTTGAGATTCTAACGACATTGAATAAACACGATTGTGACAGTGGTTTTCTATCAGAAGTTGCAATTGATTGTGCCGTCATGCCATTTCCAACTAGTTGACATAGATCTTCAAGAGTCAAGATATTAAAGAAGCGATGGCGAATCTAATTCTTGGTGATGACGAATGAACTCTAATAGTTCCGTCAAAGGTGTGGCAAATAAGGCGTCTAGTTCAAGCATTGGAATTTGTCGGCTCGAGCAACCAAGTTCAACAAACGTGTGTTTAGGAGATGAATTTCGCATTTCATGGTTTGATTACAGCAAATATTGCCAAGAGCGCTGGGTCTCTACAAATTCTTTTGCTTGCTGAAATGAAGACTAACGCTGTCTAGTGGATTAGATACAGCTCTTGGTTTTGAAGTGAGCTCGCAGAAAGTAGAAGACGCAGGGCTCCGACTATGAATAGATGATGAATCTATACCTGAGGTATGAGTAATAATGTAGCCTTAACAGCTTTTGTAGTCGGTCCAAATTGAGAGGAATGGAACTCAGTTATTGAATTGTTAGTTCGCAGAATTGATAGTGATGCAGCAGATCCTTCTAGGACCACGAATGGGCCTCAAGCAACTCTCTTCATTTTTCTAAAAGTATATGGCAATTCGCTTGGACGAGTGTACTGCTCCACTTCTCCAGGTATCGCTGGCAAGTCCTGTGTGATAAATTCAAATCTCAAAGGAGCCAAGTCCTTCAACTCCACACCTAGGGCTTTAGACATAGATATGTATTGTGAATGAATATCGGACCAAGGCCCGAGCTCGGGAAGGTTAGTGGCACAACCCCTAACGTTGCAGATGGGACAGACCCAGGCTGTCACATGCTTAGTCTCTCCGAGCTAGAAGAAAGTTGTAGCACATCAAAACTCTCTCGTTACTACTCTTCAATCACTCAAGAATTACAAAAGTGAGACAATTATATTCTGCGATCTCATATCAGCTAATCTGATTTCAAAGTATCTTAAGATATATTAACGACTTTTTTTTGAGAAGGATTTAGGTCTATTTGTTGACAGAGATAAATCGACACGCAGCTTAGACTCGGATTCTGGTATCGTGTACCATGGCTAAATGCAACCGGGTGGATGTAAAGTATATGGAGTCTCTGGATTGTGTGCTATAACATCGAATTCATTATCGTTACATCAACTCTAAACTTGATAAAATAGGTTGCGCAGGGCACTGACAAGGGGGATTGGCTACTCAAATCAAGGTCTTCTTGACTAGTTATTGTGTGCAGTCTGCAGACCCACCGAGTACCCTTTGCTCTAGGGATAAGAGAGAATCCCCGAAAAAATTGTCAATCTTCAAAGTGTTTCATGTGAAACGTGATTGATGCATCGATACGACTCTATTTTCGAAAAAGTGATCAAGATGTCTCCAAGTACTGTTACACTGCTTAAGAATGCGTCTTATTTGTGATTTGCACATCTCGTCAGCCACGAAACACAGTTGTCTACACAACATCTTCACTCCAATATCGTGGAGTATCTCACACCAAGGAACCGGCTGATCGTGTTATTTGGAAGCAGGAAGCTCTGTCCGGTTAGGGAAAGTGAAGATGTGGTTGATTAGTTAGTCAACGAGAGGATCAAGGATCAGCAATTGAGATGTTCAGATGACAGAATGAGGCATGGTGAATGGGTATTAACCTTACTTTTGAGATCCACCTATAAGAAGTGCCAGCGTTACTGTGATTCTGTGAAAGTGAGAACATCACGATTTTCGCTTCCTACAGCCTCCTACGGTGGAGACGGGTTGTAGAGCGAAAATAAGCACACTGAGAGAAACTTTCTTTCACGTTATTTGTACCTCGAAGTCTAGTGCTCGTCGGGAGTTACTAATGTTATTGGCTAAAAGTTACTGTTCGAATTATCGATGGTGACACAATCATTCCGAAAAGCGGGATAGAAACATCAGCTCGTGCTCTTAGAATGGATGACCGTGTTAAGGGACAAAAGCAATCAACAAGTTGTGTCTGGATCAAAATATAGGCAGGTGAAAGTGGTCTACCTTGAGAAACTTGGGCACTCAGCGAGGGTTATAATTACCTCCCTCGATCCCGCTGCAGGGCGCTCAACAGGTAATCATTGGCAGTCACCTACAGACAGAGAGTCATTAACAGAAATAATTACTCACTTGCACCAATACATCATGCTTTCTCAACTTTTTGTGGTACTTCTCTTGGCGTTCAGTATTGAATGCACCTCACTTCCGACGAAGAGAGCAGTGAAATCTAGGACCTGCACTGTAAGTTATTTTCTAGTTTCGACTGAAATGTAGAAGCAGACTCTAATTTCAGCTAGTTCGAAGACCCAAGCCTGCCTTCTAGTCCACCGGGTCTAGTACCTCATTCGCTATGCGACCTCGATTTTGGAAGTGGTGTTGTTGTTGAAAGTAGTCCAGTACTTCAGTTCTTCAAGCTTGATGGTAATCAAGCGGTCGCTTATCTTGGGCAAACAACCGGAAACTTCACGCCTATCTACCCAGGAGGGCGTTACAGGTCCATCAAACCAGAATCGTTCCGGTTCTTGTGCACTGTGAGAGGACCGACAGCAGCTTTCCCTCGGTTTTTACAAGAAGCTTTAAGCTTAATTCTAGGACCTATCCCTCCCGCAGCAGTTGCAAATCTGCCTCAGTCGTGTGTAGTGAGTGTGACAGCCACCTTTCTTGATGGAACGGCTCAGCAGCAAACTTGCTCTTTCGCTCCGCAGCCTGAACTTTTAGGGATCTACATCCCGCAGCCGGAAGATGTCACTAGTCCGACGCAACGCTTAGCCACCTGTATTCTACCATCTACATGGCAAAACGTTATCAATGTGGGTCTGTCGAGTGCCCCTACAATCAACCTACCAACCGGATCCACGCTATCAAGCAGTTTTCTAGTTGACACTGTAGTATTCTCTGGCAACACTTAAATAGGAATTCAAGCTGTGACGAAGGCTGGTGAAAGCATTTCAGCATATTCAGGAAGAAAGCATTGACTTCTTTTTGAAGCGGGGTTGAGCAGCGACAGCTTTTCATGAGTTACTGCTTCTTTTGCGTTTGGACGATAATTCCACTGGCCTATTCACCGAAAATCTAATTTCAGTGTTGGGTCGTTATTTGTGTATTCGCAGCTTGGGGGAATCTTTCGCTAAACTTCTGTCCTTACAGTCTTCCGTGTACTTATGATTTTTGGTAGTAGCACACATATCCTGCCATACATGTACTCAAGCTTGTATTTCGAAGAACGTAATATGTGAGCCCAGAAGTGACGCACTCATGAGGGAGTGACAATTGCGGCTTATCAAAGATTCAAATGGATTGCGCTCTATCTAATATCTTCAGGATGCTTACTTGAACTGCGGGGTGATTTCGTGAACGCAGACCGCGAGAAGAAAAAGAATTTATTGGTGAGATGATCTTTGAGGATTAACCACCCGCTGAATTATGTTGTCGCTGATGTTTGTTCAGTAGAAGGTGCTCAAAGCAGCTAGACTTTTTGGGGGAGCGAAGCATACATACTATCTCACAGAGCCGATGACATGCTATCGATAGACTGCTCATTTATGACTCATTGGTACGCTTAGATCGGGATATACTGATGTGATGCAGTGCCGTGTGAACGGCGCTTCTAGCCCAGTGAACAATATAGGAGTCGGGACGTACGAAGAGTCTGTCTCGACATCCATAGTATTCGTAAATATTAACGAGACAAAGACATCTAGTGTTGGGACTGATTATGATGATGTATGACCAATTATCAGGCCTAGCAATCATCATACCAATTATTGGCCTGGAAGTTGAAACCGTCTAGGGGAATTAGGTAGCTAAGCCAGGAGGTGTGCTCACTTCTGCAGGTAGGGTAACTTACCTGCGTCGATGTAACTGTAAATTTAATCTGGTTTCGAGACAAATGCCTGCAACCTTGAACTTAACGTAGTAGTAGAGGCACGCTTGAGAAAATAAGGAAACCAGGATCCACAATACCTAAGTACGTCTATCGTCGGAGATTAGCCAACAGGGAGTAATGTATCCCATGCGCCAGTTCTGCAAGCAAACGTCCGCGAACGTATATATTAGGGTCAGGTGGAGCACACCCTAGTTCACAAAGCTTTGTTTAGTATCCACGAAAAGGGTTTCTGGCGTCATTCGCTTTAGGTGGGTCCTGAAGAACGTACTCCATCCCCCCCTAAACAAAGATTAAATCTTCTTGGTGGCAACACTCACTAGAATTTAACCTTTGTTTAGGGGCGATGAGAGTACTATACCTCTGCAATAGTGGTCTGAACGGAGAATTATGCAGCTCTGATAAATAAACTCTCACTACTTAATCTATCCTGGTCTCTTTTTGTGTATATTATTCTTCCGCAAAGGACCCAATCTTGTTAGACGCGTTATCTCTCCATAGGCTTCCTTTAGCTGGCATATCCTAGAGCAAAATAGCCGAAGTCAATTTGTACTTGGTCCCAAGGATAAATAATTCCCCCCCTTGTCATCCACTTCTAGCACTTTCTGCTCCACAAATAGGGCAATCCTGACATTTCTATAGGCTCACTGTCTTGGCTGCGGCTAACTTGTCAACGACTAGGGGGGGAATTATTTATCTTTGGGACCAACTAGAACACGTTTGCAAGATGCCCTAGTTTGAAAACTTAATACAGACGTCTATCAATGCGAAGATGTTGCTAGTGCCTCTGGCCAACACAGCGATCCATAGTTTTTGGAGACGCTGCCGTAAGCGTAAACATAAAGGCCAAAAGAATCTAGCTCAGCGGCGAGGCCCCTTGACGCATGATGCTACTGCATCTGCAGTCTGTGTGATAAGTACGGTGAGCGGGTCATAACCGTTTCGTTTCTGCAGAAGCAACTACCAAACTAGCAGAAATCCACAGTTTGATCACACTCTACTCTACTTCAATTTTGTTCTTTGGATCGACTACCGAACTGTCCGTGTGCCACTAATAGACATCAGGCCAGTTCGGATATTTCCCAGTTACTCGTGATCATCCGAACTTGGATTGCTCTGTCAAGGATAAGAGCACTGTATCCAAAAACGGTCTCGAAGCATAGTACGCACATACGAATCGCACTATCGCCCGAGCAGAGGCGTGCAGCTCGAGTCTCAATGTGGCCATATTCGAGCGAAAATATTGCTCTTTTCGTCGGACAGTGTCCATCGAATCCACTTTGGGCCATCGGCAGTCAGCAGTTTGTGATAGCTCATATTTGCGACCGTTCCCGCCTTATCTTAACTTCTTGCTTCTATATGTCAGCTGTTGCAATTTGCAATATCATCAGCCAGTTCTCCGAAAGGAAGACATACCTTGGAATTTACCCCAGCGGGCCTTTGATAGGATACCAGAATTTGAATCGTGATGTGTCCGTGATCAACCACGCACTGATGCGGCGTGAAAAGATGAATCGATGATTTCAAGGTTGATTCAGTCAAAACTGTTGAGCCTAAGACCTTCTCACCGAGTAGAAAGGATTCTTCCTAGTGGATCGGTAAGAGGAAGAGATGTATGAGCCTGCGCGATGATTGACGAGCAAAGTTGCACTGCGGCTCTCGTATCAATTGGGTCGCCAATCTCGGAGGTCAAAATGTGAATGGCTGCCTTCAGGGTTACATCGCAGCATTCCTTTTTCTTCCAGAATCATAATGCGCACATGTTTTACAAGCATAGAAGTCTTCATGCATCGCCTGAGGGACAAAGCAAGTGCCTGCGAAGTCGATATGCTCAGCCCCGTCAAAAAAGCCACATATGTCACATTCCAGGATTACTAAAGCAGGAACAAGGTTCTCAATCTCTCATGATATTAGACATGACACCAATCATTCATCACGATCTGTGTCTAACCTAGAAATTTGAAAACACAACCATAATCCTACAACCAATTCAATCCGGCACAGTCTGCCGTATACCGTCCCGCCCGAAGACCCAAGCGGTCGGGAAGGATTCATACCCCCGCCCCAACGCCGATGTTCCGTGATCACCCATGGAGAAGTCCTCTGAATACCCTTGCAAATCAACTCCAAAAATTTCCCAGCACGCCCATTTGTCCAGCCATTTCTAAGTTCATGACATTGCACGCCCACGGCGTTTGTACTTGTGGTAATCAGAGGCAGTCGGTAACTTCGCACCAACCACAGTAATCATGATCTCCGTAAACTTCTTCCTTGCAACACTGCGGACAGCAGTGGTTGATCAGAGGCGCGGGGTTGGTGATGGCCATATCGAAAATGATGATTTTGATGCGTCAGGCTCGCGGAGATGCTTGGTGTAGGTGCTGTGGTGAATTCCGCTCTGAGGGTGAAATCGGTAATGGAAGATGGCAGATCTTGATGGCTGAGGAGACTTGATGTAGATGTTGCTGAGGAAGTGCTTGAGGAAATGATGTGGGAGTTCAATGGAAGAACTATCTATCCTTTATATACCACGATCTGAGGTCAGGCAACAGCAACCCCTCACTCATCATTCCACGCCGAGTTCACTTTTCCAATCATTCTCACATAATCGCGAAGCACGATATAATTTGCGAATTATACTGCTGAGCCTTGGTCAATGAAACAGTCCGAGATACAGCACGCCCGAGGGAATTATCAAACAAGGATGTCAGTTACAGCCTCGGCACCCTTGGTTGCCCTGTGTTGCTAATTTACAGCGGTGAGAATAGTGAGGCTGCTATGGCAATGATTTCCCCTGTCCTAAATTATGAAATTTGGTTTCAATTGGTTCTGTATTTTGTCCTGCTATGACTTTCTCTCATCTAAGCCTATTAGTGCCGCCACAATTCACGAGAGACTAACTTGCAGCAAGCATCCTAGGCGGCACAACAGCCCAAATCGTGCACATCTCTCATGCATAAGAGATAACGTGGAACATTGCTTAAAGAACCTGGATGCTGAGTGAAGAGATAACCGATCCTTCAGCCAGAAAAAGTAACAGATACATGTTGCGGGGCGAATCCTTTTCCACATTTTGCGTCGACATGGGTTTTATGAATCGATGACTTCTCCATTTTAATATTGAGCACTGAGCACTGAGCACTGAGCATCTCTGCATCTTACGACTTTCTCGTCATCTCAATCGCATGGACGGTGCGCGCTTGCTTATCGGTCTAGGCCAACCCCTCTCATCTTCAGACCACAAAGTGACAAAGCACACAACGATACCCCTCTTTCAATTCACAGTTCATTGAACAAAATTGACTTCAATGGTGCTCGAGTGATTTTACCATGAAGAAAGAATGAAAAGCTATAATACCGCGTTCATACTCTGTGTGTATTGGATCAGACACTTTCAGCCCCCCGTCCTACACCAAGACACTACTTGGTATCAGCTATATCCCAAAAACGGACACACCCGCATCAACACTAATTAAAGATACATAAGCACACACTAATATGCATCCTTTGATGATCTTTTCCTCTCCCTGGCAGGCTGCAAATGCACTAAGCCTTCAACTATGCATCGACACCGAACCACCAAAACCAGATCCTTGTCGCCCCTAAACCGACCCACCATTGGATTCACACAAGCTTGACTATCCTAGAACAGCAGAAAACGGAAGAGCATCGGGCCTTGCCGATTACAACTTCCGTCGTGTCGGGACGTTTATATCTGTTCTTCCCGTAACGATTAAAGTTATCGGCGCGGAAGTTACGGGACGGACTGTGACGGAACATGTCTTACTGTTATTTCAATTCTCACCCTCAAGTTTTCAGCTCGCCAAGAAAAGGGGATTGACTCCATTTTTGCTTATGCACAATCGGATTAAACATAATTTCGTATACGATGATGCTGGGGAGCGGGAATCGCAAAAGTCGGGCAGTCCCAAAAGACTTCATCTGAGGTTGGCCTTGTTTGATCTCTATTGCACAGGGGGATTCAATATCAGTGGCTATACCCGTACTTGCATATTGATCATACGTTCAAAATCTTGGTTCTGGGATTTGCGGTCGTACTAGAGGGAACCTATCACACATACTCACAAAGGGCACTGCGTGACTGCTGTACTGCCTGTCCTTATGATATTGCACATCTTATACAGTATTTTCAAATAAATACATCTTGATGGCATGTCCTGATGCTTTCATGCTAAGAAATGGGCCTCGAAGTAAGCCTCCTCTACCAAATCCAGCCATGGACCGCGTAGATTCAGGACAATAATTCCACTTAGCTTCTCTTCCTAGGACGGAGAGGGAAGGCGACGTAACCTCATTACTCCAACTCAAGTATTACTTTCCTATATCAGTCTCTTGAAGCCGCATCAATCTTACCACCACGCCTTGTGACCCAAACTTGCGGGATATACCCGTATCCTCCTTCTCCACAGACTGAACAACGCGAGACACCCAGCCATTGACGATCGCCTATTCCAAAGCTACCCGTCTGACATTTGCCTTCATTCAATCCATAGCTTCTCTGTCCGCGCGGCGCCCCGCTTTCACATAACATCCGTCTCCGCAACATTCGTCAATCTGTCACCGTAACAGTTGTCATGAACCGCTATCAGGATCCACACCAGCCTAGAGACATGACAAAGAATCAGAAACATGCGATCGACAAACTCCAGAACCTCAAAATTGTTGTGCTTCAGCAACTTCCTTCCGCCGCGACGACATCTCGATCTCGATCAAGACATGCAGAAACACATCCCACGCCGTGACCCCCACGTCAATATAAACCCACTTTCTGTCACCAAGCCGCTCCCACTATTTTCCCAAGTCCATATTTCTCTGTTCCTCGGTACTATTTGCTACCCCTACCTATACAGGACGAAAGCGCAACGCACCTATTTTTATGCCATCTCTTTTACCCCTGACTTAGCTAACTCACTCTTTCCCCACAGGACCGCATGCTCGATCCAGTCTAGATCACACGTCCCGCCGCAAGCATCACATTACCTCTTTGAGCTCTCTCCCGCTGTCTTTGGTTTCATCCATTACATTCTGGCCTCCTCATACTCGAACCCGACCCAATGATTTCAAATAACGCCCCCCGGAAACGCATCGACGAATTTCCCATCGGCTACCACGCTTGGGCTCTCATTCATCTATCCCGTTGCCCAGCGATTTCCCCGTGTTACTCACCAAACACCTTTCTCGTCTTCATTTCCCGTTTCTAGTATGCGCTGCATTGGCTTACGTGATATGACACGTTTTATACTTTTCCGATCTGGACCCTTCGTGAAAGTACGAACTTAATACGTACTCCACAGTAGCAGAGCAGGCTGGGTACATCCGTATTTTCAGAAGGGACGAAAGTGCCTAGCTGTATTTGTGATCGAAGAAGAAGAGATGTCGGAGTACGGAAATATACTTCCATCTCTTCTAACTAGCTATGGCTTTTGACTAGGGTCCTTCGTACTTGGCTCAGATTTGCATGTAACGTAGTTCCCACCAATCATACTGGTTATGAAACCCCTACTGAACTGAAGCCAAGCCCCTATCACTACCAACATCATCCTCTCCATCTCCTCCGCAGCAAGTAAGTCAAACCGCCCCTTCAACCTCCCAAAACCATGCTATAGACCATAGTAGACCAACCGTGCACACCCTACTGGTCTACTCTGTACGCAGTCCAGCATCTATCTTCGTATCTGTCATTGACTTTAACCTACCTAGTATGTAATCTGACAGCGGCGCTGCGCCGCATGCATCATCGCCATGGCATCAACATGGCATTAATCCGTCTTACACAGCACACCACACCACCTTTTCTTCTCCACACTTTCCACACCCATACCCATTCACTTCCCCCCATCCCGCCACAAAGGATAACCCAATCGCAACCTCAATCACAATCCGCAGCCTCAATAAACGATACCGAAGACGGAAGCGGAGGTGGTAAAAAGGCGGGGAAACTGCACTACTGTAACTGCACTAGGTGCTGTAGTAATCTTACGTAGGTAGTGACGGAGAATCCCATGCCATGCCATGCCATGCAACGCACGATACCAAAGCAAAGGAAAGCTCGGCAACGCTGCAGGGCAGATAAGGATTCTCCACATGCTTGAGGTCCAATAACTGCGTTTCCAAACGCAATGCACAAGGGGTGGGGTCTGCAGCATGTACAGTAAGTTACATTGCCGAAGTTTCGCCATAGATGGGTGGATGATTTACTACGATGCATGAGTGCGCGCATACATACACACGCCATGGCTATGCTGCTCCTACAAGATTTGTTTATTTTCAGAGTGAAAGGAATATGGAATGGAGAGTCCCGAGTGCATATGACATGATATGATATGATGTAAAGTGAAAGCTTTTGAAGACGCTTTCTCGCAGTCCAGAATGGATAAGTATGTAAACAGATAACAATTCCAAATAGGTATCGGATCAATAAGATATCAGAATCTCCTCCCCTCCCTCCTTTTCCCTCCTCTCCCGCCCCTCCATCATCTATCTACTCATACCTCCGCACCCAAATGCCCTTAAGCCAGTGCACCAAACACCGCTGAAATACTCACCTTATCATACTT
>LLKJ01000550.1:0-17750 GCA_002242865.1 Clarireedia sp. CPB17
CCATTCTTGTGATCCGTGCACAGAAAACGTTTTTGGCCCAGCTTTCCTGACCGAAATTGAGCAAACATATCAAACGCATCAAACATATCAAACTCATAGGCTCTCTCTTCGGAGTAGAAAAAACAGGCTGATCTGAGGTATAGGCTCTCAGTACATAAAAGACACTTGAATATTCAAAATATTATGATCTCTTAGAGTCTTTAGGATATTTATTCAGTAATAGTACTTAAAAGATATTTAATATCTTAAAGCTTTTTAGATATTCGTTCGACAGTAGTAATCAACTTCAAGATATTATCCCAAATCGGCATATTTCTTCTACTACGAAGAGAGCGTTGTAGTCGGGTAAAACCTCGTAACCGGCCACCACCCCGCATCTACGGAGGCGAATCTCGATGCAACTCGCGGAATTGGTAATTAGGAAAAGAGCTTACAGGAAATCTAAGCCGGCAATGACGCCCACAGCAAGATTCAATCTCTGGCCTCTGAGGCCGAAATATCTTCCACCTCCAAACATGTTGACGGATGTCTGTCCCTTCTTCGGTGGGATGGTATGTGGTGTATAGATGTATAAGAATGCAAAATCCAAGAATCCTCAAGATCTTGTCAAACAGCTCATCAACTGTCGAGTAAACTGTAACAGAAATACGCAATCTACCTCGCACCAACAGCTGCGATATAGAAAGGAATCGAAAGATGGAAGCAGCACACGTACAAAACAGAGATCAAAAAAAAACCAGAAAGCGCAGACCTCATCATTCTTATATACCAAACTCCCAAGTCCAATTCCAAGTCCAATTCCAACTCCAACAACCACTAGCCCTCCTCTTTCCGCCGCCATATCCATCGCACTGCCATCTTGGCATCCTCTATCCTCCATCCTACCTACTCTCCCCACTTAGGAAATCCACGCGCAGATCCAATGTCAGCTCAAGCGATAGCCTTTTCCCACTACAGCATGGCATGTTGACAGATACGAATCTGGAGACCCCTCGAAACCATGAATCAGGACTCTCCACGCCCCAGTTTTATTCCCCGCGCGAAGTAGTGCCGATGGCGCGGAATAAGCTCCACATATCTTTGTCCGGACTACCGGATTAGGAAGACCGAGGATCGGGTGGCTGATGTTCGGGCGGAGGAAATGCAAGGGGGAAGGAGAATTTTTTGGCACGCGAGTGATGTCATATGGAGGGATCGAGTGTTTTGTTTGTGCTAAGTAAACTTGAACTTAGAGGGAAAGGTTGAAGGTTGGGGTTGCGTAGAAGAATCTGGGGAAGGGTGTCTGCTCTGCGGTGCTCGCTTCGAGATGAGAGGGTGTGCGAAAGGGGTAAGCCGATAGCCCTAAGAGATACATGGATAGACTCTGGAACATTTCAAGCGGACGAATATCTAAGGTTTTTAGGCAGCGAGCACCTCTCTCGTGATCTGGATACTTTTGTTTAGGAGTCGCCGGTGGTGGGGAACAGGAGGTTGGAGAATGGGATGAAATTTGAGGCTCCACACCCAAGAAATGGAGAAATTGGCTTTTTATCTTTATCGGGTTGGAAGCGGTGCAGGCCTATGATGTCAGTGATACCTAGTATTGTTCCTGAATCGCGCCGACGAAGGGGGATGGAGAATGGGTATGTAGTCCAGTGAATTAGTATACAGATTCATCATATCACATTTCCGATCTGGGAAGGACGCTTCGATTCAGCTGGCCATTCTCCATAAAACACATTAACGATAAGCATTTTAAGGCGATGAGTACGAAGTTATTCTCTAACAACGGAGCGGTAAGTATTGATTTATCCAATCTATAACTTTTCCATCAAGCTACTTAGAAGAACAGACTCTTTATAGCCAAATGCATCCCAAACCGCCAACGATCGAAAAATACTGTCCTCTTCCTAACGAATGTAGACTTGGCCATGTATATGGCTGTAATAGTCCTCAGCAACCCCCATCTCTAAGCCCAGATTGCCGTGAATTTCTCGTCAAACTCCGTCTTCAACATTCTAAATGTCCGGTAAACATTTTTCAACTTTTCGTACTCCTCATCATCCGTAGCACCAGCGCCGCTGTCCAACTCCTCTTGGAGATAGTCTTCCTCAGCCGCCAATTTGTCCTCATGAGCATCCCAAGCCTCAACAAACTTTTTCCCTCGCACTGGCTTCGGTTGCTCTTTCGTCAAAGAAGGTGTTACAGAATCAGTCCCAGTGACCTCCTCCGCTATCTTTTGATCATTCTCATTCTCGCCCTCGTCTCCGGCACCCATGACATCAAGCATTTCTGCGTCACCTTCGACTCCCAATCCCAGATACAACGCAAGAGAGGTGCAAATGGTAGCTAGGATCAACGAGAAATCGTTCAGCACAAACCACACATCTGATTTGCGGATGCCATTAGCATCTTCAAGGGGTCTGAGATCTCCATGTTTGAAGAAATCGAGGAGATAAGCATTCAATGGAGACTTAGTCTCATCCGGATGCAACTCTAGATGTGGAACAACAGAAGATTCTAGGAATACACCCCCTCGAGTAGAGCTGCAAAGATCTTCGATTGTAGTGAAAGAGTCGCCATGACCAGAAAGAGCTACGAAAGCCGACCGTGCTTGAGGTGATGGTAGGTTTGGAAGGATACCACCGTTAGTGATATCGCCGTTGCCCTTATCTTTCGTACCCGAAGCGATTGAGCTTCCAGTGAAAGGTAAGGTGTGTTCCTGCTCTGTGATATGTTGTCCAGCGAATGTCTTGACATAATTCGAGAAGATATGTAAGGTGTCCTTGTTGTGTTTCCGGAGTATGGCGGCAGCATTTTCCGGCATGGGATCGAGATAAACCATCGATGGAGAGCGCCTAATCTTCTCTGCCTTTTCAGGATCATCAACTTGTCTAGCAACTCTTCGTCCAAATAGATGACTCAGAACTAGCATCAAAGTACGCAAAGTTTCCTCTTTATTCGTGTCGATATCTTCACAAAGCTTGTGGAAGTATTTTCCTTTCAAAAGAGCTGCGATTGTTAGCGGAAGATAAATTCAGAGGGGGCGGTTCGAAAAGGGGACTTTGTTGAACATACCATGAAAAGCAAAACTGGAATTCTCCGTGAAGTAGAGATGTGAGACACAACTAGTGAAGTTGACCGGCTCGCCTCCCGGCCCCAGGAGCGCGTTTCTACGGAGGTATTCAATGGAGAATCGCAAATGATGTAGGACCTGTTCTTTGAAGCTTTTGCCTCCAAGGTACAACCTTGGTTGGGAAAGAAGGGTGTTTATAGCTTTCACAGCATATGGCGACTTGTTCGAGTCGTTTAGAAGGCTGAGCAATCTTAAGACCAGGGTAGTGGTGATAGGGAAATGCCCAGTAAGATCAGGAAGTCGAGAACTCAGCAGTCGGCTTGCTCTCTCTCTTGAGATACACTGGAAGACAACGTTTCCTAGTAGATCAAACCCACGACGACCTGAACGACCAGCAGCTTGACGGAAGTTCAATGCTGTCAAGTATACCGAATCGCCACTGAAGACTACGGTCGCACATGGCATGTTGATACCGAGACTGAGAGTTCCCGTAGCAACGACGACCCGAAGGAATCCCTTGCGGAACAACATCTCCACGCCTTGGCGGTACTTTCTGTTCATACCAGCATGATGGACTCCGATACCTCTCTTTAATAGATCAATCAAGTCTTCCCTAATCCCCTTACGCCGTAGCTGGTAGATGAGTCCTTCAAGTTCTTCTTTTGCCAGGCGCTTCGGATCTGAGAATGAAAAGTCGGGTTGTGGTGCGTCAGGGTCGAAGGCATCATAGATAGACGGGCGAGCTGAATCTGCCTCGTCGCGCATATGATCTGTACGATCCATTTTTCCTCCACTTTCCTTATCCTCCGTAGACGTCTTGGTTTTCTTAGTAGGCTTTTCAGCTTTCCGTCCCGCTTTCTTCTTGATTTCTAGGTACTCTTCATACCCATCCAGAAGCTTTTTCCATGCAGGACCTTGCTTCCACTTCGTTTCAGCTTCCACTAAGGACTTCAAAATGGTTTGCGCGATATTTTCACAACTACTCCGATCGTAATTGAAAAGAATAGCTGGAAGAGCCCTTCGCTTGTGGAGTTGGCAGAGTAAGGGCAACGTGGTAGCCTTCAGATCCATAGGGTCAACAACCTCAGAAGAATTTGTAGATGAAGTGTCACTAGGCTCCTCCTGAACGATATCAGTCTTTTCGTGCGTCAGCTCTGCGACTACCTTGGTAAATGGCGACCCATCATCGGTCATCCATTTCAGTAAGACTGTCTTGAGGTCCTTCTCCCAGGCAAAGATATCCGCCTTCCGAATGCAAGGTGGTAATGCATTTGCAGGGTTGAGAGTATCGGGAACTCCATATTCTTCAGTCTGATACTTTGCCATTGCTTTCCATAAGCTTAGACAGTCTCGAGGTTCGAGTGCAAGGTCATCAGGTATTCCCCGTGAGCGATCTATCAAACTAGAAATGGGATGGAATGGCTCGAACCCATCCAAACCGTCCAATCCTAGTCCAACGCCGTATGAATCACCAAGACCTTTGAATTTGAACGATTTTGGTGGCTCAAAAATGTACTTTCGAAGGTCGGAATACCTCGTTGAATGTTTAATCATTACGATCTCGTTACCCGATGCCTTCTGGGTTTCCGCCAGCCAGTCATGGAACTGTTCGGGGTTACCAACTGTTGCCGAAAGTGCGATAATCGGACATGGTGCTAACAGCAAAAGTTGCTCCCATACCACACCGTCCTCGGCTTGCCCAATCGAATGAACCTCATCGAAAATGATTCTTTTCACTCTTGGCGCCCAGGATTTTGCGTTCGAGGGAGAAAGCAGCATGATCTGGAGGATGTGTGGCACTGTTACAAGTATTTGAGCTTGTAGTGGCTGGTTAACCCGATAATCTCGGGTATGAATAGCCCATACGCCCTTGCCAGCCTGGGGATATTTCTTGGAAAAGCGGCCTTGAATTTCGGCAGCGATCTGGTTGACCAATGCCTTTGTCGGTGCAACATAGACCAAAACACCATCGTTATCTTTTCGAAGCACTTGTTCCATTGCATAGAAACTGATAAATGTTTTGCCGGCAGAGGTCGGTGCAACCACAAAAACACTTTTGTTCGCATCTAGCTGATCAAGTACATCGCGTTGCCATCCGTCTGGCACGAAGTTGGATACTCGTGCATCTGGCTTCGCGTCGAGCAACCTATCCATATATGGCCCACAGTAATTGAGCTGGAATTCGGTCTGGGACATATCAATGCTCAAGGACAAGGTTGAAATGGGATACCCGAAAGAAAAAGATAGCTTGCGAGTCACCACTGGCCCTTGCGGAGCCGATAAAGCGTCAGTAATCTTCAATAGATCACAGACCTTTTTGATGTGCCGAACAATGTCTTCAGTGATGGGTGCACTCGTGGTACATAACTCTCTCACGGTCGCCCAGATTAGCGCAACCAAGAAATAACCGTCTCTCTTCTTGTTATTCTTGCAGTAGCTAGCCCACCAAGACAGCAAAGATTGTAGAATGAAGGTATTGACATCTGCCTCCAAAATCTTTGCCTTGGGCCCATCGAGTCTGTTGAGATATTGCTTAGCTTTCAAATATCGTGTTTCGTCGTCAAAGGCAGTATTGAGATCCTTGATAATGATTGACCAAGCGGCGAAGGCTTTGTCGTTCTCGGTATCACCAATCTTCTCCGAGTTCGCAGCTTTGATCTGCTCTTTAAGAGACATTTGACCAGCCGCAGCCTTGGTTCCTTTCTTCGCAACCTTCGGTTTTTTGTTCTGGAACCACAAAATTAGTGAATATGAAGATAACTGAGGCTGGAGACAACTTACCTCTGTTTTATCGGCGTTTTTTGACTTTGAGGCTGGCTTTTCTGGTTTACTCGATTTCGCCGGCTCTGCTTCAACCAACTTCATGAGCTGTTTCGGTCCAACGACGAGGGTCTCAGGCTCAAGGGCTTTGCCTTTGGCACCGGTCAAGCTCGCAGCATAAGCAGTCATCTCTCGCATATAGAATTGATTTGCTCGCAAGGGATTGCTGTCTTGTGATTAGCTTCAGAAATACAACACGGAAATTGCTACTTACAATTTTCTTGTATACTTTGGTGCAGCCGCCGCTTTGGTAATCAAAGGCTTTCTGTAGTTGTGCCAATGCGTTGTTTCTCTGTACAGCTTCATAGAGGCCATTTTCGTTGGCAGGGAGGTATCTGTCTTGATGTGGATGCACTGCAAGTGCTTATCGAAGACCTCATTTGTGAATGGCAAGACGGCAAGTTCGTCTGGCTGTTCTTCGGGGTTGTAATCTTCCGTTGGAAGTTCGGAGGCGTTAACATCATTACTTTCTTGGAGGGAGAGATCGCAGCTGGAAAGCTCCCTAGTAAGATTTCGCAGCAGGGACCAGTCATGTTGGATCGTTTCTGGAAAGACACCTCCAGACTCTTCGCACATAGACTTCATGGCCATTCGGAGTAAACGACCATCAATAATGTCAATGGCGTTGCTCTCAATCTCGTTAGTAGTCAGGAGATTGTGCCATTCCGAACTTTCAAGCACTGTGGTTGATATGCGTGCGAATGACGCCAAGAAGTTGGTGATCTTGTTTTCAAAGTCCTCGTCAAAAAGAGCCAACGGAAACCTGCGTTCAGACAGAGGAATCCTATTCAAGGCGACAGCATGCAGTATGAAGGCCGAGGCTATAAAAGGATCTGTCTTATCCTGCTCGAGGATTCGGGATGTCGCATATGCTGCAAGTAAGGATCTTTCATTGAGTTGCTCATTTGCAGCAGCGTTGACAAGCTTTTCGACAGGTAGTTCCTCAACGAGGGGGGCGGTGGTCTGACCATAAGATTCAAGATCCTCCATGAGCTGATCACGGGCCTGCTCCAATTGCTCAGCAAAATCGGCAGTCATCAAGACCTCCTTTAGCGACGTGGCTCGACTCTCTACAATCATCGTGAAGACTTTGGAATCGCAGAATTCAATCCGATTAATGAGAGCCACATTGAGCTTGTGCGTATTGAAGAACCAAATCATGCCTCGAAGCACGACCTTGACAAGCTTATTGGCTGTTGCTGCTCCATCATGTGCCATAACAAAATGGATGGGTGTATTATGGAGGTAGTTCTGAAATTCTTCACTATCTAGTGAAGAAAAGCTGTTAACCGCCACATCAGGATGTGATTCCAGAAGTCGGCGTTGAAGATGCTGTTTGATTGCTGTCCGAGCAAGAAGATATCGACCTTGGTGAGAGGTTTCCGTGCCTGAAGGAATACATAATTGTTTGTTTTCTATCACCGATCGCATTAGGGTCACACTTCAATCATAGGAGAACAGACAGTAGACGTCTAGAGCAATGGGCAATCCATAATACTAGAACGGAAGTAGTGGAAGGGATGCATACCTTCGAAAAATGCGATGTGAAACTGGCAGTATCTTTTTGAGAGATTCTCGAGAAATCGTTCGACGACGTATACAGCGTGTAGTAATTGAAATCCATCTGAGCTCATTAGTCGTCGATCGTAAGGAATTGCAAGATAACAATATCAAATGAATGAATATAGAGAAAAAAATATCTCCCACGAGCACAGCTGGGGCAAACATAGAGGATTGCACACGTGCTGTGCATCCTTGTCTTCTCCTTTGGGGGACGAGGCTGCCAAATTTCGAGCCACCATAGCAACAAACAAGCAAACGGTTAATAGAGGGAGAGGCAAGCAACATTACCTTTGAAATCAATCCTCTCGTCCTCAAAACATTCCCTCAATAAAGAGTCGCCCTCAATAAGGAACAGCTCTTTCCCCGCGTAGTCGCCCACCAGGTCAATCCGCATTGGACGAGCCCCATCGTACCATGCCAAAATGGATTTTGGGCTTGTTCCGTGCGTCTCGGAGCCCCCAGTTGAAGACCCCATCGTGATCCTTTGATGTGTTTTGCTGTAGTCAAGAGAGCAATACTGTCAAGTACAAGTCTTTTAACGATGTACCTAGGTCGTGGTGGGTTATGTGGATGGGATGAAAAATGTGTTTCGAAGGGTGGGCAGGAAATCATTTTATTTTATATTTCTTTTCACTTTAACAGTTCGCTTCTCACTTTAATCGTTGAAGCGTTTGATGGTACATCACGTGATTTCCGTTTCGGGCGAGACAGTTGTCAAACGGACTCCTGCAGTGGTGGCCCCCGCTCTTTCTAAAGAACAGAGCCCTGGATTCGATATCAAAATTCTGTGAGCTTGGCCTTAGATTTTACCATGGCAGCTGAAAACTCCAAAATGTAACTAGTAAGACTTTTAGAAGAAGGAAGCTCTATGGTTACCAACTACAATGTATACTCTATGTACAGGTCTTATGCGTGCAGGAAAAGACATACTATTTACATTATCATATATATCGCTGATTTCTAATTTCTCGCGATCAGATCCGAAATTACAACCATCGCAATATGCATCCCTATCATGGTCCCTTCGAGAGTCCTATTCATATTAACCTCATTCACCAACGTTCGTCTAAGGATATTCTGGCATGTGCTACTCCCGGATGGGTTGCTGGGTGGGCTGGAGAGCTGGCAAACCTACCTATGAATACCAGTGGGTGGGTTAAAGAACTAGTAGTACGCCAGCGAGTTTAGATAGCACCGGCATGGCTTATTTAAACCTTATTTCTCTATACTTCCGTTAGAGCTATCGCAGAGACAAAATTAAACAGCTCTGCGATACGCCTATATAGTAACCGAACCGACTATATATCGCCCATATGTCTATCGTAAATATAGACGACTCGGTGGTATCAGATCCTTAGAATTGTATAACACCCAATTCCATACCATACGTACGTCAACCGTGAGACTCAATCTTCACATTCGACTTCTTCTCCCGTTCCCCAATGTCACTACCGGAAATTGGACTGCAACGAGAAGATGTCTTGGTTGAGAGCCTGCGGTCCTACTACAAGCTGATCCCATGCATCCTACACAATGTTAACAATCAGCCAAATCCTGTTCTTCATACAGCCGAATGAACCAACAACTTACCCAGTCAAAACTTGGTTGAATATCAACCTGATTTCCGAACGTCCCAAATATCCCCCCGGTATCAAACATGTCGTCCCGAACCATATTATCTGTCGTAAATGGATAGGTTGGTTGGGGCACAGGAAGATCTACCGGGATTTGTGGGAATTGGGATATATGGTAGAGAGAAAGCTCGTTGGTGATCGGGCGCTTCACCAGATTCGGATTCAGATCCAGTTGTACCATCTTGTCGATCTTGATTCTCAGTCTGCTGATCACACTCGTGAGGATATGTGCAGCTCTTTTCGCGTCGAAGCATTTATCTGCAACCTCGCCCCAGATATCTCTTGCGCGGCACAAGGCGTCCAGCTTACTTTTCTCGGTCACGGAACAATAGGACATTGTCCCTGGTCGCAAGTAGTCCCATTGATTTGTGTTTAAGTCTAGACAGATAACCATGGCTGCCAAGAGGAAGTCGTGATTCGTTATGGAAAACTGCCACCATTTCATTTGTGATAAAACGCCTCCTGGTTGGCTGGCTTCATGCATCGAGACCTGGTATTCTAGTAGAGTCATGGCGGATGAACCACACATTCTTCGTGAGAACCAACGAAGTTCTTCTGAGTTGTTCTGTCGTTCGGCGTCCCAATACTTACGATGGAGAACAATCACTGCTTTGCGGTAGAACTTTTGTAAGATGTATTTTTCCATCACAGCTGCTGGTGTATCATGTTTCATCTCTTCCAATGTACCCAGTTGCATGTGTGATGGAACCATGTCTGAAGCTCTTTTAAGCATGGCATCAAGCCTGATTACCTCACTGTAAGGTTGAGGCTGGACAATGTGGAGAAATTCAATGACATCTCCGTACGCTCTCATGATGCCAAATTTAACAACCTGATAGCAGATGCTTGTTGGCTCTGATATCGGTCTAGAAAGTGGTAGAGTCTTCATGTTTTCCGACAGTTCATACTCATGTAGATTGCTTGGTGGACTGGTATCACATTCAGCGAACCTTGTAGATTTCGGCAGACCAATTTGCGCGGAAAATATGAGTCTGAATAATAGAAGAAATTAGCTCTAAATGTACTTTGCCGGAAGTCAATATAATATTCAGGCTTGCTCGAGATTCTTCAAGCATTAGACTCCGGATTGAGAGAGCCACGGAAGATGATACAGTGGACTGTTGTTGCGGTGATACTTACTCATGCTGAATGACTATAGCCCAGATTCGGCGTCTCATTTCACCCTGGAATACAGTGAGGTTTGAGTGCTGACTTGGATCACGATGGTAGCCTTGCTGCAAAGCTAGATGAATGATAGTACCAGAGAGCAGCCACGTCCCCATATCACCATCGCGTTCATATGCGTACTCAATGAACGTGTAACAGAGTAGCGTCTCGACCATGAAATCGACTGGTTTTGTCATGTCAGCTATTGTCAGACACTGCACCGTTCGAATACGATACAAATGCGTCAATGACTCCAAAGTATCGTCATATTCTGACGGCGCATCATTATTCCTAGCATATGACTGTAAAGCCATGCACAAAGTCGCGAAATACAGTCCAATCCATATGATTTTCGTGTTATGTGGTTCAGCCCAGTAGGACTCTATCTAAAAGAACATGATTAGTTGGACTACTTATGCATTAGGAGGCAGGCACAACCTGTTTATGAAAAGTTGGCCTGTGGACCAAGACTTCTTCAATGTTCAGCCTTTACTCCGCTCTAACATAGAGACACCTCAGTGTCACAAGATTACTCACACGTTGCAGGTATGGAAGGATGATAAGAATCAAAAAATCGTTGTGTCAATTTGTCTGCTGCTGTTTTTGACGGCAATGATGCAAGGATGGCTGCTCGGTCTGGAGGTGGAGTGAGACCTGCAAGAAGACTGGGACGATGAGATGGAGTTGCTGATGACGGAGGGGAATCTAGTTGTTCTGATTCATCCGACCAAGCTTCCTTCATTGCTCCAAGCTTCAATACACCGATCAGACATGAACAGCGGGTGTTCGTTGAGGGTTGAATCTGTGCTCACCTCGTTAAGAATGGCATCCCAATGTGTGCTTCTTGTATCCACAGAGATTCTCTGACCACCAGCTTGATCGATGTCGTTTTCTTCCAGATTGGTTGCTGAGCCTACAGAGCCTGGGGGATCGGAACTGTTTTCTAAATTTGAGCCTGAAATCATGGACAGAATAGAATTCTCCAGACGACTAATCCTGGCTCTCATATCATCCGGGTTAGACCTCGAATTCGAGGCGGTAGATAATCTGCCCTCAACCTTTTCTGCATATGAGCAACTTGCAATAGTAGCATCTCCCCTTACCACACAATTCTGGCATGGTTTCTCTCGATTGCATTTCAGCCTGAGATCCATCAGCATACAGCCAAACCTCATGCAATGGGTTCTCTTCGGGGTTGGTTTCCAGGCAGACAGAGCTGCCTTAGGAAGTGAAAAGCTGTGAGAGTAACCTACTTCCTCGATCTACACGCATGGCAAGATAGGGGTACACGGCGTCGAGTCAACTTATGACTATTGACGCGCTGCCCTTGCCGTTTTGAGACACCAGAGTTATCCATATCTCATTCAAAGATCGATAAGCTTTCTCTATAAGTCAGATATGGAAAAAATCAAAAACATCTTGAGAACGACGACCACGCCTCTCGAAATTTTGTTTATCACGAATTAAATTTCAATGCTCGGCAGTTAAACTTGTAATTTTGCAAGAGGCCCTCAAGGCAAATAATGATTTCGCGTCAGCCAGGTGCAGCATGTTTTACGTACAGCTTCAGGTCGGTGCAAAGCAATGATTCTATTGGTGGATTGTTGCTGAGTCATCACTCCATCTAGCGTAGAAGCTAAGCCTTGGTGGGCGAGGGCGGTCACAGGGATAAGTTCCTCCGGATCGGTGGTCGAACTGGTCAGATTTCTGATACCCATATGATTTCTTCTTTGTACGTAGGGGAAGTCAGCAGAAATCCGAAGACTCTTCTACCCAGAAGAAAAGAAAAGCAATCTTACAGTCTTTTACATCTATTGATTCGATCGCTCGTCATATCAAGAATGAAACACATCCTTGTCAACTTGAACAAGGTATACAAATCTTGAAGTAAGACCACGTTCAGGCTGCGCTGTAGGATCTTAACGGCAGACAAGCACATGATTTTTGTTACCTCCAACTTCACAACTTTGTCCCCAGTCGTTCTTAGGGTCATACAGTCTTGGGCCGACATTTATTCTTCGGTTTATTCACGATCATAAAAGATCTCGGTTGCATTACATTTGTGTGCTCGCTCAAAATGTCAACTCGGCCCCCTTCGAGAGGTTTGACGGAAGACGAGCATCGTAGGAAACGAGTCAGAAAAGGCACCAAAAGTTGCTGGGAATGCAAACGGCGGAAGGTCAAGTGTCAGTTGAGTTCAGAAAATGTCACCATTTGCTCTGGATGTCTGGCCCGAGGCACCAATTGCCTCAGTCAAGAGTATCCTGAAGAGCACGATTCATCAGCAGGTCCCCAAATTGGCGAGCGTCTTGGGAGATTGGAACGTATGTTAGAGAAAGTCCTCAACAAGATGGAAGCATATGAAGAAGACAACAATGCACAAAAGATCCATACCCCTGAATCCATGGGTAGTGGAGACGTCCTCACATCGTCATCATTATCGAAAACCTCCAACTTCTATGATAATGCATCAGTCGCGCCAATAATATCTCTCTTCGATAATCCGATAGTAAGTGTTCATTGTCAGAGTAACCAAAGACATGCTCACCGTTTTTCAAGCTGGGCCGCCGAGAAAATGCAGGTCAAACACCAATCACAACGCCGTCGGTGGATTTGCAGAAGACAACATCCTGTCGTCCGCAAACTAAGATTGAAAGAATAAGGGATGCCCTTGTCGAGCTTCTTCCTTCTCAAGAAGTCACGAATAAGCTCTGCTCTTTCAGTGATTGCTGGCTATTGGTACATTCTCTTGCTAAACACTCAGTGCACTTGATGGAGCCCACCTTGGCCAATCCTACCCATTCCTTTAATGTGATTAGCAGTGCAAAGGAACATCCCACAGTACTCAGCCAAATTCTCATTTACATCGCAATATGTTTACAGCAGTTGCCACACAATTTCGATGTCAACCAACTTCACTTTTCCACGAGCGTAGAAGCTCGTGTTAACAAAATCATCTCAACCGTTGCAGGATTAGTCACATCCGATGACGAGATTGTCGGTACCATAAGTGGCTTGGAGTGTCTGGTTCTACAAGGACTATTCCATACCAATGCAGGCAATTTACGCAGAGCGTGGCTTACATTTCGCCGTGCTATGAATATTGGGCAACTCATGGGACTTCACAAACGCCAGGATTCGGGCGAGGCAAACTCACAACAAGGATGCAGGCATCTGTGGGACAACACCATGCAAGCAGAAAGATTCATCGGGTTGCTCTTGGGCATGCCGGCTGGAACAGCGAATATCGTGCTTGGGCCGCATGAAACATTTAACAACCCCAACATTGACCGCGATCTTCTGTTCGCCCGCAAGCTTGTGAATGTTGCGGGAGGGATCATGGAACGCAATCAAAGTGAATACGTTCACGCTTTCGCCAGGACTCAAGATCTCGACGAACAGCTCGAAAGTATTGGTCGAGAAATGCCAGCATCCTGGTGGGCAGTTCCAGCCTACCTTGACACCTCTGATAAATCTGCTGCTGCTGCTATACAGTACGACCGCGTAATGGCACAGATATGGTATTTCCAACTACAATCGTTTCTCCACTTACCATTCATGATACGGGCAGCCACTGAAAGGCGCTTCGAATACAGCAGATTTACCTGTCTGAAATCATCCCGAGAGACGATCTACCGCTATCTAGCCATGCGTCGCTCAGGTACAAAGTCTTTCTGCTGTAAAGTCATCGATTTTTCTGCTTTTACTGGCTGTGTCACACTCCTTCTTACTTTACTTGAATCTCCTCAATCAGAAAGCCCCAATGCGGGAGTAGAAAAACAAAAAGCTGCGGACAGAGAGCTCGTTGAAACCGTAGTTGTTTCCATGGAAGAATATGCTGCTCATGGCAAAGATTTGATGGCCAAGCAAAGTGTGGATGTCATGAAAGCTCTACTCGCTTCTACGAGCGCAGTCGGAAATATACGGCTTACAATTCCTTACTTTGGGACCATATCAATTGCGCGAACGACTCATGCATCTACCGCAGATTCAAATCAGCCATCTTCTCGCACTACAATTATCCATTCTACAAATCTCAGCCCCAATTACCTGAACCAGACTCAAAGTCAAAATCTAACGCCGGATGTACAACTGGAGCAGCCGTGGTCTACTGACTTCACTGGGTCCGAAGCAAACTCATCTAATACCTATGTCCCGCCGCCAAATCATCCTCCTATCATTTCATTCAAAAGTAGTCAATTTCCTCCCGTGGGCCCAGAACAACAACAAATCCAAGACTGGGGAGCACTAGATGTCGATACCATGTTCTTCGATAGTCTTTTGAATACTGATCTGGAAGGCAATTGGATTTTCTAAACGCTATGCATTACTTTCACTGCGATTTAAGAGGCTGTAATTTGATGAAGGGTCCTTGGGCACAGACTGATCAAGGATTAGGGACTGAGTAAGACGGGTTCCGAAAAATATGGCTGAGGCACGGCGTAAGGAATGATTGAGACGGGTTCTGAAATGTATGGCTAGGGTATGGCGTAAGGTTATGGAGTAGAGCTGAATGCGTGGGCTTATCTAACGGGCTCGATACACAGGGATTATCGTATATAATATTGGAAAGGAAAACGGCGCAGGATAAGGAGGATATGATTGACATGACATACTCACCTCATACCAAACAAATTCATTCACAATGACATGAACTTCTAATCCTCACGCCCGAGACAGCCACTAACAAAAACTGATGACAAGAGAATGACAAAGTATTACCACACCCAACCTCAACAACCGTGTAAGATGCCGACAAGCAAATCCCCTCAGACGGCAGTTCCTCGCACATTAATCCCTCTTTCGCCGGCCCTCATTTATCCCTCCCGCATAAACCTGCTGGAGAAACCCAAGATAAAGTATTAACCGACTGCAGTCACTGCACCCGCGTGCTGTAGCCTTTTTCTACACCCATGCAGTGAAACGAAACGCTGCATACCGCACCCAGCCCTTTCATTCGCCGATACGACAATCCCAGTCCGTATTTTTTATACTTTATGTCAAGTCAACAAACTTCCAATCTAGAGCTGTCAGCTTGCTCTTCGCAGTAAGCTCGGAACTTGGAAGGGGTCGGCTGAATGCGATAGTGCGGGGGTGGAGCTCGCGGTGGGAGGGGAAGTGGGTGCGCATCCCGCTTGTAGATACTGCACGATTGGGGTATTTGCACGGCTGCGGCAATATACTCAACCGTTCTTTTGTGGTCCAGCTCAATCCAGCTCAGTTCAAGTCCCTGCTTGCTTACTCGACCGGCATGTCATAACTGTTATAAGAAAGGCCTGGTCTGCCACGTTATGAGAAAGGTGCATTGCAGCAAGTAGGTGTGATCCTTCTTGAAGCTGTAGGATCCAGACGCACGATACTTAGCTCTGCACGAAACGAAACAAACAAAGGCGATATTAAAATTTCACGTAAAGAGAGCACTAGGATATCTTATCTATCGACTTCTAAAAAAAAGAAACGGAAAAGATCTTCCTTGGATTTCTAGCTCTCCACATCCTTTGTTAACCCGGCTGGAGGAACCACGGTTCATCTTCTTTGTTAACAAACCGTTGGATCTTATACACCGCATCAAACATCTGAGCGGCATCGTCGGATGCGAGGCTGGGCATTTAATTGATTGATAAATACGAGACGATAGCCTGTAGGCTCAGGAATACAGACAGGTTTCTTGGTTTCTCGAACGCAAAGATGGATCAGAATCTGGACGAGAGAGTAGGCACCGAACCTACTTTGGTTTCTCAAGTGCTGTGCTAATGAATGCGTTTTTTTTACAGGCGGTGCGAGACATCGAGCTCGAATTGCATACGGAAATATATCCGGGTACGGAGGTGATGCGAGATGTGGGGACGCATCACTTTGTTAAGGGAGGAGAGGACGTTCTGATACCTCAGCCTTCTGAGGATGAGTATGTTTTTTCGTTCACATGGCTTCAGTGATTTGATTTCGTGTGCTAATATGCAGTGTGATAGGCACGATCCATTGGTATGCGAATGATGCCACAATATATGCAGGGACAGTGAACTAATTATAACAGAACTGGAGCCCGATGTGGAAATTCTTCGCCATGAGCTGCTCTACTATGGTTACATGTACCGAGGGTCTGGGACCGCTGGCTTTGGTATGTTTTCTCGTCAGGGGCATTGTGCATTTGCTGATATTGTTAGGCTCCCATGTTTCCCGATTATATCGCGGAGTTTCATTCGGATCTTACTTCGGTGGTGCAGTTCACTGGAGTAGCTATTCTGGTGCTGGGGTTTAGTAACTTCATCTGGTGAGAGCTGGACATAGACCTCTTCAGTTGACCAAAAACATATACTAATTTCCTGCCGTTCAGGGTTCCCATGCAGAACTGCTACGGACGAAGACCAGTGTTGCTATGCTCATTGGCAATCTGCTTCGCCTCCAGCATCTGGCGAGCCAAGGCAAATTCATATGGTAGTTTCCTGGGCGCATGCATGTACGTTTCCACACCACTCATCCCCTCAGCCCTACAATCCCCAACTCCCAAACTAACCTCCCTCCCCCAGCCTAAACGGTATCGGCGCCGGCCCCTGCGAAACCGCCCAACCCACCATCATCGCCGACATCATGTTCCTGCACGAGCGCGGCCGCTACAACACCCTCTACTTCACCGCGTACATGGGTTCTCTAATGGTCGGGCCCATCATCGCCGGCTCCATGGCTGAAGCAGTCGGCTGGCGCAGCTTCTGGTGGCTCAACACCGGACTCCTCGGATTCGCCATGCTTGCGTGCCTCTTCCTGTTCCCCGAAACGCGCTACAGACGTGCATTTCCGCACGCCGGGTCGCCGATTTCTTCTTCACCGGGGAAAGGATCCGCGGAGCATATCGACGAGAAATCTATCAAGCCGATTGATGGAAATGTTGGCGACTCAGACGTCATTGCCAAAGAACTAACCAGCACAACAGCCCGAACAGACCGCACCCCCGCGCAACTTCCCTCCTCCGAAACCCTTCAAGACCCCTGGCTCCGCCGCGGCCGGCCTTCCCGCAAGCAATGGGCGCTATGGCAACCTCGCGAAAGCTCCCTGTTCGCCGAATTCATCCTCCCGTGGAAACTGTTCTTCTTCCCGATCGTGCAATTCGCATCCTTCGTCGTCTCATGGTCATGTTCCTCCTTCCTGACGCTCAACCTTACGCAATCGCAAGTATTCGCCAACCCGCCGTACAACTACAGCAGCCAGACGATCGGCTTCTTCAACTTTGCGATCCTGATTGGTGCGATTATAGGCTTGGTGACGGCGGGGCCGTTGAGTGATTATATTGCGAAGAAATTGACCATCAGGAATAAAGGTGTCAGAGAGCCGGAAATGAGGTTGCTGGCTATGGTGCCGTATGTGCTGATTATGATTATTGGGAATGTGGTGGTTGCGCTAGGGTATCAGCGTTCTTGGGATTGGAAGGTATATTTTTATTCCTTTTCATCTTCTTCTCCCTCCTTCCCCTCATCTCCCCTTTCCCTCCTCATCTTCCCTTTCCCCCCTCCTCCTCC
>LLKJ01000551.1:0-10948 GCA_002242865.1 Clarireedia sp. CPB17
TTTATAATTAAATACCGATATTCTGATATTAGCAACTCTTTATTTTCTATTTATATATATATATTACTATACTCTTCGGTTTATTAAGTAGCTTTTAATTATATATCTTTTCGATATTTCAGAATAATCTAACTTCTTATTTTCTCGATATCGAATATCGACTTTTATATAATATAAGCTTTATATAAAGCTATTTACTTCCCCGGATTATATAATACTTGCTGATTTATCTATTTATATAATAGATTAGTTCTATTTACTCTCGAGGATTTTACTATCTTCTATATTTCTCCTGATAATTTATTTATAAACTTTATTATTTATAAAGAATAAGATTTTTAGTAATTGAATATAATATCAACTATATAATATAACTATTAGTTATATTAGATATATTATTTATAGATAATTAAATAACTAGATAATTATATCAAAGATATATTATAAACTTATTCAATAGATTAATTTTATAGATAGTTAATAGATAAATTATAATTATAATTTTAATAACTAAAATAGAGTTATTTAAAATCGAGTATATAACTAAAGAAATAATAATAATAATAAGATTATTTAAGGAAATTAATTTACTAATTAAGGAACTAATTATATTATATATAAATCTCTACTATCGAAGTTATCGAAGTGGTATTACTATAAGGATTGAGATAATATAGTAATAAGGCGAAAGAGGCGAGGATAGCGAGTTGGGCTTATACTTATATCTTGGGCAAGGCGGTACTATCTAGAGGAATAATTACTATTGTAAGTATCGATTCCAAAGTAGCAGATCGAGGAAGGTTGAGGGACTTGGCTTCAAACCGGCTGTACTATCAAGGCTCTTCAGTTATGATGAGGTATACTGAGTGGGTCCCCCCCAACAGAGGAGTCGATGGCGTATAACGAGGTCAAGCGGCCGAGAGAGGGGTGTTAAGAGAGAGGTGTTAAGAGAGGGGTGTTAAGAGAGGGTTGAAGAAGAAGATAGTTGAGGAAAGGGGAGTGCGAAGTGTTATAACTGTTGAAAGCGGCGGCCGGCCCGTGCACGCACCTTGCCTGATGCGGTGGCCGCTAAACTCGGGGGAGGGCAGACCGGCGTACTGAGATAATAAATTATAATCTTCGTACAAAGGTTTACGCCTACTGATTGCGGATGGCCACCCTTTGAGCCTAAGGTCCTCAGGCATCCACATGACCTAGAGTTGTAACATGTAAGGGGCAGGACGGCAGGGGCAGGACGGCCGTTGCAGCCTCAGATCTCAGGCATCATCATGATTGCCCGGTGCGAATTAGGATTCGTCACATTCAGTACTAATATTTTGCAAATCGCTTATTTCACGTTTCGTATACAACCTCTATAACCATGGCGACCTCCAACGAACCAGATCCTCGATTCGACGGCCAAGTATTGACCTACAACCCCGAATCAATCATAGCAGCAATAGAAACCTACTACAAAGCCCTAAGCAAGCTTCCCTATGTCGAAGAATCTGACATTGTCTCCCCTCCCACATCTGGCTGGCCGAATATCACAGAATCCAACTTCGCACCGCTAGAGAAGACTAATGCTGTGATTGACCTCCTCAAGCACCTTCCATATCTGCAGAATCCAGACAAGGAGAAAGGCTATGCGATCGCGTTTGGGACATTTCCCATTGATTACACTGCTGCACCATTCAGAGAGCCGATTGATATGCAGGAGGCAAAGAATTTCAAGCCTGACCTTGCCTGGCCAGAAGATGCAGTCAAAGGCTGGGTTATCCCCTTGACGATGAGTGAGGACAACTATTGGGGGAATTGGTGGCTGCTCGATACTACTGATGGTATACTATCCTTCTCGCGGTCTTCCTTGGACCTTTGCTAAGGGCATCAAGGCACTGTGACAGATTGGGCACATAACGACTCTACCGAAGCCGACGTCGACTACGCCCCCGATGACCCAAGATCATGGCGCAATACATGTGGTGAGACGAAGAAGCTTGAGGATCTCTTGGCTGAATGGAGAAGCAAGTTTGAAAGCTTGCATTGGGTTGCCTTCGCAGATCCCACTGGGAGGGAGAAGGTCTGGAATGATGAAGATATACAGAGAGATGAGGATACGGAGCACTGTGAGGAGCTGCAAGCTATTATCAGAAAACACGGATGGCCTGAGGATTTCAAGAGGCAGGAGTGTAAGGAAGCGTTGGAAACGTGGATGGAGGATCATCAGACCTAGGAGAAGAGCTATTAGGTGCGCCAAAGTGTCTCGCAATATTTGAAACTGATTCATCGACGATTTCTTTTTGTCTTGTATATCCTGTAAATCATAGATGGAGGATGATCAGAGACAAAGGAGGAGAATTATGCGGAGAATCTACGTGTTTGGTCATATTATAGGCAGACCAGTTGATGCTTTTCAACCATCTTGGCTTTTCTACGCAGCATAGATTGCATGAACATAGGTGAGATGCGATTTTGAGGAGGATTGTAAGTCATTGTAAATATCCCCAATCTGACATTTGAACATCTAGCTGCTAACTCCTACGCAATAGTATTCTTGAGCCCAGAACGACGTTCCACAATTGGCTCCGTTCGCACCTAGTGCAGGATTCCAAGCATATAGCTGGGCGGGCGTGATGTTATGCCCAGTCGCAAAGTCATAGCACCCGACACCACCCGTTGGGGTATCGTATTTGTTACAATTACTTACTATCCCGCTCTGTATTTCATCAGTTCTGCTCTATTTGTTCACCAGGGCTCTTGCTTACCTGTGTTGGTCCTGGTGCCGTCACCTGAGCAACGCTCGTTGAAGTCTGCGAGGTAGTCGGACTGGCTGTTGTCGATGTAGTATGTACGTTGACGCAGTAATACTCCTTGGCCCAGAAGAGTGATAAGCAGTTCTCGCCATTGGCTCCGAGGACATTGTTCCATGCGAACAATTGTGCGGTACTGATGCAG
Organism: Clarireedia sp. CPB17; assembly: GCA_002242865.1. Classification (NCBI taxonomy): domain Eukaryota; kingdom Fungi; phylum Ascomycota; class Leotiomycetes; order Helotiales; family Rutstroemiaceae; genus Clarireedia; species Clarireedia sp. CPB17. The sequence goes on from LLKJ01000551.1 coordinate 2,935, forward strand.
TTCTGAAAGGCGAAATCCACGCAGCCGATTCCGTTGTCGGCCGTGGCGTACGCATTACATGCAGAGGTGATGCCGGTCTGTGTTGGTCCCGGTGCTGCGGTCGCAGCTACGTTGGCATATGTCACACAAGGAGTCACTCTCCCTCCGTCACCCCCACGTTGCTGATTGCCTGCATCGGCCCCGGTGCCGAGTGGTGGTGGTGCGAGCGTATAAGTGCCGTTAACACCAGGAGCGGCAACACAAACCATTTGGCCGGCTGTAAGACTGTCGCAGAGACCCTGGATGTTTGGATTCCAGTTTAGGAGCTGCACTGTTGTGACATTGCCAGGAAGACTGCTGGCAAACGAATCGCTGTTCGATCTCTTGTCAGTGTTTTGCCCTTATATTATCAAAAATCTGGACGGCAAACACTCACCAACTGGCTCCTGATGGAACGGCCTGCAAAGAACAAGCCTTGGGGAAACACAAACTTCCACTGATAGCGCAAGTATCAGAGCCCGAAATCGTCTGCAAATCACCTGTCGTAACACCATACTTGGTGGAGAGTGCCTGGCAGCCTGAAGTGGGACCGATCAGCTGTCCAGCACACGTAGTCGAGGTCGGAGCAGAGGTGGTGGCGGCGCTCGTGGTGCCGATATTTACGGATGTCGGAGGAGGGGCTCCTGCGTAGCTTGGGAGACCTCGGACTGTGATGTCCGGAATGGTGACGTTGCATACATCGCCAATGTCGAGAAGCTGATCCACGAGGAAGTCCGAGTGGTCTGAATCTGCTAGGTAGGGCGAGGTGACCCGTGCGTATAGCATCTGGATGAAGCAGTTGTCGCATAACTAGTTGTTTCTCAGCAAAGTTCTGGGTCACCAAGATATATCACTCACCACATCATCCGTGTACAAATTCGCCATCCGCGTATACTCTGGAACAGTATCATTGCCGGTACAGGACGGATCAGTCGGGTTGACATTGCAGTCTGGCTGGATTACGTCAGATCCTGTGTAGTTTTGAGCGGCGCCTAAGCACCATCTATCGTCTGTACTGCAAAATCCTACGTTTAGTATATCTTCCTTGATGGTTTGGACACATGTCAAACTCACGTTGAACCCAGACAAACTGTGTTGATGCCGTCAACGAAACGACCAGAGATGGAGTCTGCTGGAATCAGTTTTCCATAGGAGTTGATCCATTCTATGATTCCACGAGTCAGTAATTGAAACGGCTCGTTCGATAAAAGGAACTGTTGGTAAACCACTAGTCGAAGTGCGGGTGCACTGTTGACTCATCCTGTCAGGTCATGTAACCACCCAACTTCCACTACATGTAGAACTCTAGACCCCCTCCAATTAAATTCTACGAGAATATCAATACCGAAACAGCGGAGGCTAAGTATTACGATACTAGGCCCTCTGCCCAGTGGTAAAAAATTCATTCTGCTCCTCCTATACCCCAATCTGCGCCACATTGCTATTCAAATCGAAACCAGGTCTCCCGAGAGGAACATGTTCGTTGTCAAGGGCTTGTTTGTCCAAGAGGACTCTTTCAATGAAAGGAAGGGATTTCAATATGAGGGTCTGGTCGTACCATCAGCACATGCAAGTGACACGTCAAGATCCCAATCGCGGGCTTCGATTGTGCAGTTTCCATCACAGACAGTTGTGATATTATCGTCTTCCCAGTAATAATTGTCAAAGCTGACAGTCATTTGGAAGAGAGTCGGATCACAGTCCGGTAGGGTCTCGTTCCTGTTGATCTGATCTCAGTATATCTTCTGTCAACACTCTCGTTTGTCAGGACTTTCTTACAGTGCTTGAATGCATTCTGTGCTCAGATTATACAGTTTTCCGAGGAGTGCTGGATCGACTGGGGGATATAGGTTGAACTGTGTCGCAACACAGTTAAACAAGGCACTGACTGCGATTGTGAAGAGTATGCTTTTCATCTTTGCTTTCTTCTCGGGCAGTTTGCAAGTGAGAGAATGCAGTGTTCCAAGCATACAACAGCTGGAGAATGAAGGAGGGGCAGCTATCGAACAAGAAGGGCTTTCTTCCTTTGTGAGGGCTACCCACAGAGCCGCATCTTTGCGCTGCTGGCCCCCAAAATAAGCTTATTCTACCTGTGCCTTTTGCCGCATAAACTTTGGAAGGATCATGGCAGGGATGCTGATCAGCAGACTCCACCTTCGCCCGAAGTCTTTTAATACTACTTGCTGTATCTTACTCCGTAATCTCGGGTGTAACTACCTGTAACAGCCACTTCTCTGCGCCTCCTCCATCCCACGAATTAGACAGCTTCTCTTATATATATTAATTACCGAGGTTGTAACCATAAGCTTAGGTGTAACTACCTGTAATAGCCACTTCTCTGCGCCTCCTCCATCCCAAGGATTAGACAGCTTCTCTTATATATATTAATTACCGAGATTGTAACGTGTGCTGGGTATATCTGCTTGGCAGTTGGAAAGCTTAGCAAAAGCTTGAAGAGACATCACTATAAGCAATTTGCACCTTCTAGTAGGGCGTAATAAATGCAATTTTCCCCCATGAGCCTCCCTCAGTCTGACACACTTCAAAAGAATCCTGGCACGCAGGACCAGGAGGAATCAAGTATGTGCTTTACTATACTTCCATATTGTAGAGAGCCCGCCATCCTTAAGCCTTACTCAACTTGCTGGTGTAGAAACTGCAAGAATCCGATTAACCTTTGTTACCTAGAGTACCTGCGACGTCTGTTGACCTCTGTTGACAAGCTCTCTCTTGCTCTCCGTCGTTCCCAGAATTGTGAGATAGAGCACGCCTCACACCATGAAGTCGTCTTTCCTCATATTTGCCTTGAGCATCTTTTCCTTGTGCTTAGCTCATTTCAACCTGGATGTTGCTTCTTCGTCCTTCGATTTGAGCGTGAACAGCTCTCTCATTGTTACTCGCGCTTTACCCACAGGGACCTGCAACGCCGACACTCCATGTCCTATCGCCGCATGCTGTGGGAAGAACGGCCTGTGCGGCTTTTCGCCCTCTGAATGCGGGCAAGGAAACTGTACTTCTAAATGTGACTCTAAAGCAGATTGTGGGCAATATGCCGTGCCGGGCAAGCAGAAATGTCCTTTGAATGTCTGTTGTTCTCAGTTCGGGTATGTAGAAGCTATTCGACTTTGCCTCCCCGATCAGGACATTCCATATAGACTGACGGACATAGCTTCTGTGGTTCTACAGATGACTTCTGCAATGCTGGCTGTCAGCAAGGCTTTGGAGGTTGCGGGCCTCCCAACCGTCCTTCATGTGGAAGCGGAAGTGGCAGTGTTGGTAAGAGGAACATCGGGTACTATGAATCATGGTCGAATACACGGCAGTGTCAGAACGTGGCCCCCGAGGATCTGAATCTCAACGGGTTTAGTCATATAAACTTCGCTTTTGCATTCTTTGATCCCTCGTCCTTCGCAATGGCACCCATGGATGGCAAGACAGGTGCCCTCTACAGCCGATTTACAGCATTAAAGTCCAAGGGTGTAAAAACTTGGTAAGTGAGGCTCAACATGAGACTTTGGGACCTACATGTTCGGAAATGATACTTGGAAGTTTTTACTAACAAGAGGACAGGATTTCCGTTGGAGGATGGTCCTTCACCGATCCCGGACCTACTCGATCTGCATTCTCTTCCATGACTAGTACATCAGGAAATCGCGCTTCATTCATCAGCCAACTGAAGCAGTTCATGGACACCTACGGGTTTGACGGCGTCGACCTGGATTGGGAGTATCCACAGGCTGATGATCGAGGAGGGCAAAGTGGCGACACAGCTAACTACGTCTCTCTTGTCAAGGAAATGAGAGCTTCCTTCGGATCGAAATATGGTATCACTGTGACTTTACCGACCTCTTTTTGGTATTTACAACATTTTGATCTTCCCGGCATGCAGTCATCGATAGACTGGTTCAATTTGATGAGTTATGACTGTATGCGCAAATATTTGTGCTCTTTTAACTACGCTAATATCTTGCAGTGCACGGCGTCTGGGATGCTGAATCACGATTTGTTGGACCATACCTCGCACCTCACACAAACATCACTGAGATCGATCTTGGTCTTGATCTACTTTGGAGAGCCGGTGTTACTCCTGATAAAGTCACTCTTGGTCAGGGTTGGGTATGTGCTTGATCTCCATATCTTCTGAGTAGACACTAATGAGTATAAAGTACGGTCGAAGCTTCACCATGAAAGATCCATCGTGCAGCACGCCTAATGGCATCTGTCAATTTTCTGGCGGTGCGAACGCAGGCCCTGTAAGCTCTACTAACTTTCTCACGTTCACAATTTATTCAGTCGTCAATTATTTCGAGTGGCTAGTATTTGGTACAGCTCAGTAGTGAAATCTTCCATAATATCTCTCTATGACAGCCATTGAACATAGGACTAATCACGAACCTGCCTAGTGCTCCAATGCTGCTGGAATTCTTGACCTACAAGAGATCAAAGATATCATCGCCAAGAATAGCCTGACCCCGGTATGGGACAAAAAAGCGGCCGTCAAGTACGTATTACCTATTATTACCAACCAGAGAGCTCTATTCCTGAGCCGCACCATACGCCGACTAACTCTACAAAAGATATATTACTTGGGGGGGGAACCAGTGGGTGAGCTATGATGACGATGATACATTCAAACAAAAGCGTGATTTTGCAAGCTCGAGGTGTCTTGGAGGTTTGATGGTGAGTGTTCATTTAGAAAGACCTTATACTTTACTAATGCTTTGTAGGTTTGGGCGATGGATCAGGTTTGACCTCATATATAGCTATGCCGTTTTGAATAGAAATTGACAAATGACTTCAGGTTGATCAAACAGCCGACAACGGTAACGCGCCAAACACCGATGTTACTACCTCCCAGCAAAAAGATGCAAAGCAGAAGTCGGATGATCTTGCTGCAGGGATATCGTGCTACACAACAGAATGCGACACCGGCTGCAAAAGGGGAACAAATCCAGTTGCGCAAATGAACGGCCAACCAGGTTCATTATCAACAAATGATAAGTGTTCTAAGGGAAAGTACCGAAATCTCTGCTGTGATGATGGGACTCTTATGGGCACTTGTCAATGGCGAGGTTATCGTGGAGTCGGATTGTCGTGCATAAGTGGATGTGATAACGGTGAGACTGAGGTGGTTCAGGATACGAATCATAAGGAGAAGAAGAGCGACCAGACCTGTACAGGAGGAATGCAGAGTGAGTTCTCTGACCGCCGAATCATGATTGCTTCCACATATAGACTCAAGTGTTTTGAGCCATCTTTGCTGACTTCCCACTCATAGGTTACTGCTGTAAGGGGTTCAAACCGGCCCCGAACGGTCCAGATCTTGTCAAGGACGCCGAAGCCCTTGCCAAGAGTGCAGCGGAAGCTCTGGCTGAACAGGCCGCGTTAGATATTGCTGCCAAAGCATTCTGTCGTATTGCTGTACCAGCATTACTGGCCCCCCTAGAACTGCTCGAAGATCTGATACCAATCTTCGGTTAGTCTCCTGTCTAACCACAATAAGACTTACTGACAGCTCCTTAGGTGAGATTGCCGATGCCATCGAAATCGCAGCTACACCCGCGATCATTGAAGGCTGTGTCAAGGGTATTGAAAAGGAGGGCTCGGCCGAGTTCAAAGTCTTTGGCAAGAAGCATACCTTGTCGATGAACAAACCCACTGATAAGCCCTCGGCGACACGGCCTCCGGAGTCATCTCACTCACCTGCGAAAACCGAATCCAGCTGTCCTAAGGTTCCAAAGCGGGACTTAGAGGGTAGAGCACCAGCACCAGCCTGTGCCAACAAGAAACACGTTATAGTAACAACGAAAATTTCGGATGCGTCTGGTGTCGTAAAACCATTCGTCTGCACATATGCTGGCGGAAACCAGGTAAGTTTCAAACATTGACCTCGACTTTTGTTAATCTGACCGTCTGTAGGCTGGAGGACAAGCTTGTTTACACTATAGTGAGTCGTCGTGGAATGCATGGCCTAATTACACTTTTCGAAAGTGGTGCGACTTCAGATCCTGAGGAAGCTTCCACCTGAAACTATAGTTCATTACTGACATTACTTCGCACAGGTTCTGTCATCAACCACATGGGAAGAAAATACGAGACTTTCACCTGCAAATACTCTGCTACTAAAAAGACCAACCGACCAGGTGTCGGGGAATACAATGTTGATCGTCCGAATACACGTAGTAAGTGCTGGACGTTCTTTTGGGGGTGTCATATAAGTACTAACCTGGACCCAGCTATCAATGGACAGAAAGTGACCTTGGGATGGTTTCAGGCGATTGGAGGCAACTCTTGTGAACGAGACGAAGTAAGTTCGTATCTTATGCCTAGAAACATCTGCTAACCATGCTTCAGTGGCCTCCTGCAGCATTCTGTAAGTAAAGATTTTGATCGTGATATTCCTTGATCAATTTGCTAATACGGGAAGTGGTATCCAACGATGGATATATTGGCTTAGAGGGAGCAGATAAGGCTAGAGTTGCGACAGATATTCCTCAATTTATCCGTTACCTCGACCAACTTGAGAACAACTTGGCTGGTAAAGGATGGAACGGTATTTGCGCGAAGTCTCCCCCGTAAGCTCTCTCTCTCTCTTACTTTATACACGTCCACAACCCTCCACACTACACCAAACCACAAAACTGGTACAAGAAATCAGACTAATAGAACGGTATCTAGCGTGGAGCTCATCAACACGAAAATAGTGGAGAGTGTCGGCAAAGACAAGACCACCACTGTCACTACCCAGGCCGAAGCCCAATTCAAGCGCCAGACCTTCACCTACAGCTTCGAAAACATGCCCAACCCCATGCCCGCCGACTGGGGTCTTGGCGACAACCGATGCCAGCCTCGTAAAGCCAACCGCGATGACCGCGGCTTCGCTCTACTCAACCGCGACCCCTGGTTCGTCGCCAATGCCGCGGCCGTGGGGCAACAGAGCGATTACAAGCTGCAGTACTCGCTCGTCACGAAGCGCGAATTGCTCCTCAATCAGATGGCTCTGCTAAGTGCGAATGGGACTAGCATCAACGGCACGGATGCTTCGCTGTTTGAAGTGGACAACGACGAAGAGCCTGTCACGAGAGAAGAGCTACTGGCTGCTTTTGGCGTAAAGCAGTGTAAGGAGAAGTCGTGCAAGGAGGAACTCGAGGAGTGGGGTGTAGACTCCATCCGGATCGCGTATGCTGATGCATCTACGCAGCCGGCGGTTGTTGTTGCGGCCGCTACAGGAGTGGCAGCCTTAGCGGAGCCGACGGCGGTAGCTGCTGGTGGTGGTGCTGCAGAGGATACGAACTTAGGATTGAGTCGTGGGATGGTTACGGCTTCGATGCCGATGATGACGCCATCACCAACGTATACCGCAGAGCGTATTGAAATGTATTGAAATGAACAGATTAGGAGGGTCTTTACCTAGCTCAAATCGAAGCTCTTGAAGTAGATCATTACTTCGTATTAGCGGTAACAAAGATTAACTTTCTATCCTTAGTTTTACTTAACCAGATTATATTTCTCTGGATTCTGGAGTTCTATCGGTTAAACTCCTCGCTTATATAGAACCTATTAGAATCCAATTAACCTTTGTTATCTCAAATCGACTTTCTAGATATATAATCTATTATAACTAAGAATACTATATAGATAAAAATATCTTATATATTGAGAATACTAGTGTAATCACGTGCTATGTGGGCAGGCTTAGCGAGCGGTTGAGGCTATATAAAACAGCGACAAAACCCACCAAATATAGTAACTCAAATCGCTATACTTAGATATACTATATTACAAAATAGAAGAAAATAATATATAAAGAGATATTGATTTATTTAGTAAAAATAAAAATTAGAATTTTATTAATATAGATATTATTAAATATTTATTATATTATAAATACTTTATAATTAGAATATAAAATAGAGAATTAAAATAGTAGAATTAGTTAATTATTTTTCTATAATAATTCTTTAATAATTATTTTATAGATAATCAAGAATAACTA
>LLKJ01000554.1:0-14688 GCA_002242865.1 Clarireedia sp. CPB17
GAGGATATGATTAAAGCGATAGTAAAGAGTTTGTTTGATATACCTTAAGAACATAAAGTACAGCAAATCGAATTAAATAAGAATTGATTTAAGACCAAAATCGCTATACTGAAAACCGTTCCGGCGTTAATCTTGTACAAGAGTTCTAGTAGTAGAACTCTCGTGCTCAAACCCCCCTGGGAATTCGTACCTCTCTTCTTGACGTTCTACTAGTAGAAACCGACTGAGAGAAATCTACCACTACCAATATTCTACCGAGCCGCCATTAATCAAACCCCGGGATCGAGAAACCGTACCCCGTACTCGCATTTTCTCTACCCTTTCCCCTCGAGCTACAACTGATAGATTTCTACTGATAGAATTCTATCAAACTAAATTACCCCAGATTCGCCAGATTCCGTAAGTAATTTGCACTAAAAGATTTCTACTAATACAAAGTTCGCTCCAATGGTCCGGTTTCCGGAAGGCTTATATTATAGTACTAGATTTCTACCAGTAGAAATCTATCGAAAGAAGTCTACCATATATCACGTGAGGATGTAAGCACAGAAGGACACTTTCGGATTGACGTGCCACTGACGTACGCAGGCCGATTCCCAACCCGGCTCCGTCTCTTTGGACGTCCCGTCATCTCTCAATAAGTAGGACAAGGAGGTAAACAACGCGCAATCCGATGAGCCTGTACGTACTCTCTACACGACTGCCTAAGGGGCTGTCTTTCCCACGACCCCTACTTGGCCGCCTACTCGCCGCACGCTCTGGATATGGACACTTTGCGGCGTACTATCGTACAGTTTTCTCTAGACCCTTTGTGCCCAAAAAGAAAAAGATCCAAATTCCCCCTACCTCCCCAAAAAACGCCTCATAATGCTAACACCCAGTTACTTCCCTTATGCATTTACCTGTTCCTCCTTCCCCAGACGGTCGATTGCCGTATTGAACGCTATGATCATCCCATCGTACATTATATCGCTATCGTGTAACGTTCCTGTAAATATGTCCCCATCCCTGATTGGAAAGAGAACAGACCGGAGCTCACGAGCCAACGGCTTAAGGTTCTCAAATTTCGGCGCAAACTCCGCGATGATTTTCTCAAATCGATTTTTGCCCATGTGGCCCTGCTTTGTATTGGCAATTTCTGTATATGTCCCATTATACCAACCTCGCAGTATATTTGTCTTCGGTCTTATCAGCTTGTTGAGTTTTTGCCTGCTAATACCTTCGTAGCCATATCGGACGCATATCCATAAGAAAACGTAAAAAAATGACTCGAGGTCGTGCCGGTATGTATGACCGTTGCCTTCAAGAACCTCGATCGCCATAAACTGCATTGTGCCAGTCCGGTGACGAGCCCCACTTGGCATACTGTCCAGCTCCTTTGCCAAGTCCAAGTCAATTAGTCTTCCTTTCGGGTCACCTTCAGTAGGGAGCTCGGTGATGATGATGTTATTTTCGGAGATATCCCGATGTAGAATCTTTCCATCCTCTAGTAGCGACCTATGGCCTCGGATAGCATCGCGTAGCACCTCTAAAAGCTCTCTAACTGAATGATATTTGCGGAGAGGTCGTCCAGCCGGTGAAGTTACCAAACAGTAGTTCACTCTGTTGTCGTACATCTCACTTTCGCAATCCGTGAAACTGTCGACTCCAGCTTCTTGAATATAGTCAACGTTATTCCGCTGCCACTCATTCCGGCAGTGGGCCAGACTGTCAACGACCGTTTCTTGAATACTATGAGCGCCGATTGTATCTGACTCGCGTTCTTTAATACGCACATTCGTCTCGCTGGCATAACTACCGTCGGATTTAGATCTCTTCAATCCGCTCCCCGGATCAAGTCTTTCATTTCTTTTTCTTTTCTTTCCAGAGGAAGATGTACTTGCACCAATTCCTAGGCCCTTCAAGCGATTCGAACTACTCTCTGATCTTCCTCTGAGACTTGATTTAGAGTACGCCCGACTGGATTCCGGACTGCCGTCGACCCAAGAAGCTTTGCTCGATAGCTTTCGTGGCCTTCCGAATTTCATATCTCGTCGGAAATGCGAAATAGTGTCCGGGTCGCCGTCAATAACAATCTGCTCATGATTGAACCACGTAGCAATGCCCGTAACTCCCCTCTCTTTGGCCAACTTCAACAGTTCTCCCTCCCGCTGCCTTTTATCAGACGGCCAAGCAAACTTGACCACATACTCCCATTCCGTGGAGTCGCTCCTCCTTCCTCGATAACATGTTGTTCCACGGCACACTATCGCTTTTGTCGAGGCGATTGGCTTGTCCTCCAAAGAAATTTTCACATCTTGTGCCACGATGTACTTGCTGTTGCCATCGTGCTTAATGAATGTATTCAACCCTAACTCGGCGTCCGTCATCAATGCATACCCAGCAATAACCCTAATGAATCGCTCAGGCTCTTTGTGTACATCGAACTTCTCAGAGTTGTACGAGCCAGATCTGTCGAACACCCAGAGTCGCATCATGCTTCCGCAGATCGTAAAACCAGGGACGAATCGCCGCTCCGGTTGACTTCCGAACACCTCACGTGCATACCCTGCCAACTGTACCAATGTTTTTGTAGAGCTATCCTCATCGGGATTCTGTTTGTGTTCCCCAATGACAAGTACATTTGACCAGTCGTGTTCACCGCTCAGTAGAACAGCGTCGGTAGAGGCAAGAAAAATGTCAAGCTTGCGATCAGCCTCCGAGCCCCTCAACACTTTGTTCGCCGATGTATAATACCTACGGCCAAGTCCGCTGAGAAGAGTATCCTGGAATTTCATGAACCACTCAAAAAATGGACCTTGAAGTGAAGGCTCTGGCCACCCGCTCCAACGGCTTTCTGCATATTGAGCCCTCGACTTTTCGTATATATCCGTTATATTGTTCGTCCAGGGCTTCCCTTCGAAATACCGTTCGTAGAAGCCTCCAACATCGTAGTAGACTCGCCCAGTAAGCTCCTCGAGTATTCGTTGGTCAACCTCATCGTGCGTCTGCTCGATGCCTATCTGAGAAGCCGAGCTGGATCGAATCGGTGTATCGAAAACGGCTTTCTCGAAGACAGTCGGTGGCGTTACTCGTTTCGGGCTGGTGGTCAAGATCAGGTTGAACACAGCATACCATATCTCCACATCAGGCGCGTTATTAACAACCAGCTCTAGCAAAGGGATTGTTGACTTGATATCGAAATCTCTGGAGGCAACTTTAGATCCAAGGCTGAATAAATCTGCACGTAGACGAGTTTTGCGATCGATCGGCGAACATAGGATACGAGCGGCTGGGCAGGTCTGCAAGGCCACGATAAGATCAAGGACCAGGTCTTATATATACATTAGCAAGAGAATTAGTTGCTGGATAGTGATGCTAACCCGAGGCAGATTCTGCGGAAAGGATATCCTCAATAGCACGAGATAATTCAACGAAACTTAGACGCACTTGAGATGATTCAAACTGGCGACGGAAAGCAACTAATCCTTCTTTGATAGGATGGCTATTGATTATCTCTGCTTCTTCGGTAGCGTCCATAATACAGTAGATATATCATGAAGCCTAGTAGAAATGACGGAAGGAGGGCAGCGCGATCTCAAAGCGTGAAGGGAGAATTGAAGACGCGATAAGAAAGGGCGAGGAAATGAATTGATTGATTGATTGATTCCGGGTAACGCCCGTTATGGTAGCCTCAGGCCGTTATGCAGGCTTACGTGAGACCGGATCTTCCGCCACACTAGGTACAGGAATTAACTGCGCAGAGGCCATCAATATTGAACTCAGTGTATGTACAGGACGATTATTTTATATTCTACCTTACAGAGCTTCTAACTCTTCCTCCTCCAAGCTCATTTACTTTTTTTACACGCCAAGGCATCTCTCTGATCCTGTTTCGAACTTGTACGATCGTTATTCGGTCTCATTCTCGCTCAATTCCTGCTTTAAATCCCGCAACTGTTCTCCCCCCTCCCCATGACGCAAACGTTGCTTTATTAAACGCCTGCCAGTGCTGATAATCAGGCCTGGACACATTTATGCAATTGCTACTCCAACCTCCCCTCCAAACTACTGCCCTTTGCAGAGACACAATCTTCCCTCTCCAGGTTACCTCCAATCATACAAAATGCTATCTAGCTTGTGGGGATCAAAAGCAGGCACCGCCCTCCCTATCCCCCCCCACCAAACCCATTGTATGCCATCATAAGTGAATCCTCCTGCTCTGCTACCAAGGCGTGTATAGATCGAAGTTCGGAAGTTGATAATTCGTCTAGTGTAGTGGTAGATCTCATATTACTAAACGTATAAAGGCTGTTCGTACAGATCGAGAGTGGTGAATCCTATATCGATGCTCTAGATAGCTCCTCTTTTGGGAAGAGATGATTTCATAGTGATTGTCGAAGATGATGGTATTATCCTCTGTTTTGTGATAATTGTAGTGTTCCAGAGCGCGCAATCCGATAAGGCGATTGTCGTAAAGAAAAACCGAGATCTGGCCTTTACTATCAGCTAACTGTAGCAAAAATCCATCGCGATCGGGCGCCTCTCCTTCTTTCAATTTACCAGACTCCATCAAACAACTCAAACTTAGCTCCGCAGACTCAAAAGAGAGCTGAAGGTTCATAGAATAGATATTGAGTCTTCGCTTTCCAGCGAGAGTATCTAGCATGGTCGATTGCTGCCTTCTTTTCGAAGGCGGTTATTTTTCCGGGCGTGGCTGATAGTTGCGCCATTACAGCTACTAACAGAGAGCTTGGATGATTGATTGTGGTCTTCTTGCGGTTGTTCCCTTTCATCTTGTCTTCTGCCCACATATCTATATTTAGCGATATGCAGGCACTTTGCATATGACTGGCACCGGAATCGTGCGCTCTGTGCGCAAGTACCCAAGTTTCGCATCGACCCACATGCTAAATGTTTATCGCAACCTTGCTGGAATGGATTCCGATATACAATTTGATGCAATTTCTACTCTCTGAACTTCTATTTCGGTATTTCATTCAGGGTTAAAAGATAGCTAGTCCAAAGATGTGTATGCAGTTCGACGTGGCTCCTGCATGTCAGAATCGAATCTGCCTAAAAGGCATAAAACTCAGCCTTGTTGATTTAAACATCAACAATATGTTCTATCATTTGAATACGACGAATCTATCTTATTCTTTACTTCTTGGTGTAGTACTGTGAGCAAATTAATATCACGATGAGCTTTGGCTTCAGTATAGGCGACTTTATTGCAGCGATTGAGCTTGCCAAAAAGATACGGAAGGAATTTGTTGATGCGCCGAGTCAATTCAAGGAGGTTTTCGACGAGTAGGTTGTTTTAACTATATTCTGAATTATACTAACGCTTCAAATTATACAGAGTTAGAAGGCTCTCCATCGTGCTACAAGACATCGAGGTCATATTACCTGAACCAAACCTCTATACTCAGCAGAGCATAGAATTGAAGGAAATCACCGATGGCTGCGTTAGTGTTCTCGAAAACCTACAACGAACACTAAACAAATATGGCGAATTGAAGTCGGACTCCAAAAGTGTTGGGCGCAAGATGAAGAGAATTTGGAAGAGACTTCAGTGGGAGCCAGAGGACATCAAGGAGCTTCGAAGTCGTATTGTGATAAATGTTACCCTTTTGGATACGTTCCAAGGGAAAATTACCAAGTAATTATCTCCTCTATATATAAGTTGTTGACTAATATAATTTAGTCAAATATCTCTAGCAACGAAAGACAGTGTAGATCGGTTGCATGAGCGACAGGATCATCGAGAAGACCGTGAAGAATATTCAACAATTCTTAATTGGCTTACCTCAATCGATTATACCCCTCAACAAAACGACTTTATCAATCGACGACAAAAAGGAACAGGGCAATGGCTTCTAGACTCGCCAGAATTTCGTAAATGGATAGAGACCGACAAGCAGACATTGTTCTGTCCAGGTATTCCGGGTGCAGGTAAAACAATTCTCACGTCAATTGTGGTAGAAGAGCTTACTACTCGCTACTACAACAACAAGAACATTGGGATCGCATACCTATATTGCAATTTTCGTCGGCAGAACGAGCAGAAGATCAACGACTTACTAGCGAGTCTTCTCAAACAATTGACAGAATGCCAACCTTCTTTGCCAGATAGTGTGAAAAATATTTATAGTCGACACAAGGACAAGCGAACGCAACCATCATTCGATGAGATCTCGGGAAATCTCCAATCTGTAGCTGCTATGTTTTCAAGAGTCTTTATTATTGTTGATGCTCTTGATGAATGTCAAGTGACTGATGGCTGCCGAATGAAATTTCTATCAGAGATCTTCAACCTGCAAGCCAAATATCAAATAAGCTTTTTTGCAACTTCGAGATATATTCCAGAAATTAACGAGAAGTTCAATGAATGTATACAGTTGGAGATCCGAGCAAGCGATCAAGATGTACAGAGATATCTAGATGGTCACATAGAACAGCTGTCTTTATGTGTACGTCGTGATACAGAGCTGCAAAATGAGATCAAGACTGATATCATAAAAGCAGTTCAGGGAATGTATGTAACTTCTTATAAGTTAGTGAATAATGCTTATATCTTTTAGGTTCTTACTTGCACAACTTCATCTCGATTCATTAAAAGGGAAGAAAACCCTAAAGGCTATTCGTAACGCTTTGAAAACGCTCCCAACTGGATCCGAGGCTTACGACTACGCGTACAAGGACGCTATGGAGAGAATAGAAAGTCAGCTTGTAGACGAAGTGAAGCTTGCAAAGCAGGTTCTCTCGTGGATCATCTGTGCAAGAAGGCCGTTGATCACTTCTGAACTTGAACACGCCCTTGCTGTTGAAATTGAAGAGCCACAACTTGATATAGAGAATCTATGTCAAGTAGAAGAAATGATCTCTGTATGTGCTGGATTAGTTACTGTTGATAAAGAAAGTAGTGTTATTCGCTTAGTCCACTACACGACACAGGAATACTTCGAACGAACACAAAACGATTGGTTTCCAAATGCAGAGACTGATATCACGACAATTTGCATTACCTACCTCTCATTTAATATTTTTGAGGACGGATTTTGCCAAACCGACGACGAGTTTGAGGAGCGATTACGGTCAAATCAGTTTTTTAGGTATGCTGCGCAAAATTGGGGACATCATGCTCGCAAGGTTTCGATTCTAAGCCAACCTTTGAACCAGGTGGTTGTAAGTTTTCTTAAGAGCGGAGCTCATGTTAATGCATCATGGCAAGGATTGTTAGCCATCAAGCGTTATTCATACCACTCAAACTACAGTCAGGAAGTTGCAAGGAGAATAACGGGAATACATTTAACAGCATACTTCGGGCTTAAGACTATTATACAGCTGCTACTTGACACAGGTACCATCGAGATCGATTCAAAAGACAATGAAGGTCAAACACCGCTCTCCAGAGCTGCTGCAAATGGACATGAGGCTGTTGTGAAGTTGCTGCTCGATACAGGCAAAGTTGAGGTCGATTCGAAAGATAAAAATGGTCAAACACCGCTCTCCAGGGCTGCTGAAAATAGGCATGAGGCGGTTGTGAAGTTGCTGCTCGATACAGGCAAAGTTGAGGTCGATTCGAAAGATGAATATAATCGAACACCGCTCTTATGGGCTGCTGCAAATGGGCACGAGGCGGTTGTGAAGTTGCTGCTCGATACAGGCAAAGTTGAGGTCGATTCGAAAGATAAATATAGTCGAACACCGCTCTTATGGGCTGCTGAAAATGGGCACGAGGCTGTTGTGAAGCTGCTGCTCGAGCAAGGTGCTAGTACAGATATAGAGGACAGAGGTAGATTAACTGTCCTACAACTAGCAGCATTCAACAAACAGGAAAACATAGAACAGCTCTTAGTTACGCAAGGAGCATTTATCCCTGAAGACTTCTATGGACTTCAAACGCTATTTTCGTAAGATAACACAATATGATTTACTAACGAATGTCGGTTCTGACTAATCTGAAGGGACACCTGGATATCTAGCAGAGATTGAAGGAATTAGGACTTTTTGGAAATCGTGATATCACAAGATGTATTATGTTAGGTTTCGGGGTTGAGTATCAGTTGGTCTCTTTCTTTTAGGTTAATTTGTCGAATGTGATGAATATATTTTATTACTAAAATCAACAGAAAAGAAAAAGAAAATAGAAGTTCCTTCTACCATATTAAATAACAAGGGTGCGAACATAATAGCTCTTCTATATGCTGTCTAAACATAACTAGCCTAAGTCCTTTCCTCTGACGACAATGAAGACAACGTTATTTCATGACAATCTCCCCGAATCACATGATCAAAGAGAGACTTTGATAGAGGATTGTCATACCCGATCCAAACAGCCACTCCGCCGGCTCTCCGGGCAGCTTTACATAGCCTTGTAGCAATTTCGCGAGCCCCTGGTACTCGCAGCTTTGTTCCAACGATTAATACTAGGTTAGGACATATTGCAAGGTCTTAATGGATGATGTCGAAAATGTCATCATCCGAACAAGAGTTCCCATATAGAAGTATATCAGGTTTGAGCTTGCCAATAGGAAGTGACCGCCGTCTATTCGCAATCCGCATCTGGCTTCTGGAAATGCATTGTTGACAATCTGGTAAATCCGATCCGAGAAAGAGTTTAGGCTGAAATGGATAAACCTTGTAGCATATCTCGTATCTCACCTGATCGATCTGACCATGAAGTCGTAAGGTCTTGGTGTTCAGATCAGGGGATTTCTGCTCCAAGCAGTCTATGTTTTGTGTGATGTGCCGAAGAAGACGATTTTCGCTTGTTAGATGATCCATCATTTGATGGAACGGCGTTGGTTGACATTGATCTGATTGTAGGGTTTCGAGCATGCTGGAGATGGTTGAATGAAAAGAAGCTGTTTCGCTCAAAGAGGAGTAGAGGGATCGGTGGAAGGTTTGTTTAGACTTTCGTATATCCTCGAAGGTAGGAACTTCAAAAAGTCAGCGTGGTGAATAATAACGATGCAAAGATTAACTCATAGCCTGCTTTGGCTGATATGCCGGCACCACTAACTACAACAATCTTCTTACTTGATCTCAAAAGTTGATTCACCTCGGAGAATTTGCTCAAGGTAGAACGAGCTGGTTCGAGAGGATCGTGATGGTTTGTTCGCCGCCTTTTTTGTGGCGATGCTTTAATCTTGGTCGTTGATTCCGTGCTATCGTCGATTATAATCGGATGCTCTGAATTAACATTAGAATAATCATAAATAATAACGCTGGCATTCGCATACCTCGAGAACCATCTGAGGAGAATAGTCTCTTTCTTGAACTTCTGACCATATGATCAGATCTTAGTATTTTTGCGTAACGAGAACCTCTTTGCTCGGAGTCTGGGTTGGCCTTTGTGGACGATATTTTGAAGTAAATGCAAAGATTTAAAAAAGAGAAAAGAGATGAAGATTGCTTGAAGTTTGAGAAGGGGAAGGCCATCTTCTTATACTTGATGTGATAGCACAGCCGCTAGATCGGAATAGGAGCCTCACTTAGCTGCAGAATTTCCGTGAGGTCTATTCGCTATACCAGCTGAAAGAGGGATTTGAGGCGATTGGTGTTGCTAAGATTCTTCACTACGTCGTAGTGTGATGAAGTATAATAAGCAAAATAACCGAGGCCATCAAGTCAAGGTCGAAGGCTGATACCATGCACGGTTTGCATATGATTCTTGAAATGCTGTAAGTGTTGGAGAACAAGCCCTTCAGATTGGCAAACAGGATGAGTACAGGAGATTCTCTGGGATTTCGGAACCTCTTTCAAATGGCTATCCATATGGTTCATCATTTTATGCGGAGTAGCGTAAGTCCGTATCCGATACTCATATGTACTTCGATCGTCTCCGATACATATAATGCATTGGGTCTTTTTACAAACGAGGGGAAAAGGGTCTTCGTACAAAGATTGATCCTTGGGAGGCTCATCCTTAGGAGGCTCATCCTTAGGAGGCTCATCCTTGGGAGACTCGGATGACTCGGAAGACACTCGACTCAAGCGGTTGCTATGCGGAACTTCTTGTTCTTGTCGATAGGAGAGTGCGATCATTAAGTCAATAGCACGGATCCGGCGGCTGACGATATCGCTTGGGCTCAGGTCCCTCGAGAGATGACAAAGCATCTTCTGGAGTCGAGTTCGTTCGGGAAGCTGGTGATGGATAATAGGTTCAACATATTCGTTTGTAGGGGCCTTTTTGAGTTGCCTCTCTAATTCTTCATCATGGATACGATCGAAATAATCTCGCCGGAACTCGCTTTTGATAGCTCGATCGCGTTGTTTCTGTAACTAATCAATCTGCTATCGAATTTGTTCACATTCTTTGCGGATAGTTATCGCATCTTGATTTTCGTAGAATACTGCAACTGAATGGCTACTTGTGTCCTGTGCGGGAGAGCGTTGTGAATCTCCTCCCAGGAACAGCCGTCCTTCTTCATTCTTTCTATCGTCTCATGCTCTTCTGGCTCCCAGCGAACACGCTTCCCCTTGGCCCGCAATTTTGCTGGCTGTACCCTGGAATATGGAATGCGACGAGGGGGCGGGGTTTGTACAGATTCGCCAATACCTAATGCTTCAGAGAGAATAGGCAGATGAAAATGCTCTGGAACATCTTGTAACCGAAACTCAAGATTGTAGGTGGTGTCATTTCCGATCCTAGTACGTTTAAAAAATCCTTGAAAAGGCCACTCCTGATATTCGGCGGTTGGTGCTGGCTCTACAGGAGAGGGACTTTGTGCGTGCTGTACTGAATGATAGTGATTGCTATTTCTGGCTGCTGGTGAATGCCTACCGAAGTCTGATATGGAAGAGTTGGTTATGGGAGATGGAGCGGTAAAGGATGGACTTTCGATACGACGCGGCCAGAGACGACTTTCTACACCGTTATGTCGAGATGAGGTTTGCTCGTTGATAGAAAGAGATCGAGTTCTTCGCTGTTTTGCAGGTCGTACATCGTTATCAATCCCACTTTCCGATAGATAGCGCCGTTTCCTGCATTCCTGCTGTTCATTGCCTTCCCCCTTACTGGTAGATCCCACAGCTCCCGCTTCGTAATACTGGAGGCATTGTTCTAAATTCTTTTCTTGGAAATACGGTTCAGATGTATACTCGAGCTCCTCAAACGTGGGATAGCTGGGACCACTCTGATCTTGATCACAAGTAATCTGCGGATACGCTGACTCGGTTAGATCATCTGATTGAGGAGAAAGTAAGCCGCCGGCTGAGAGATTCTCTTGCTCATCCGATACCGGAAGTAGCTTTGCTTGGCAGCCAAAGGGAAGAGCATATGTTGATAGCTCAAGTATGCCTTGCCTGCTTTCACTGTTCCCAGGCGAGTTCGTATCTGTAGTGTATGAGATCAGAAGATTGTTTTATCATTGTTATCAAGAGCTAACATGCATACCTTGGATATCCTGACTTGGGGGGAGTCCCGTCAAAGCTCCTAGGTATAATTGAGGGTCAAGGACTGTCTTTGTTGAGGTAGGAACTTCATTGTCGATGCTCTGAAAAGCTATCTCATTACCCTGGACCTCCTGTTCCAAACGCAAGACCTCTCGTGAATTCGCTTGCAATGGGCTATATCGCGTAGAAAGATCGAAGTTAGATTCATCATCGGCATTGTTTCCTATGTTGCTGTTGCAAGCATCGTTGATCCCTGTATAAAATTATCAGTCGCCATTACTAGAAAGAGAGCATATCAATGCTGCAGCAATGGAGCTTGCGTACCTCGAACTTCTGGGCTGTGGCCTGAATCGTTATCACCATTTCTCCTTCTTGACTTATTATATGGCTCCTTGGTGGGAAGAACGCATTGATACTGAGCAGTTGCCCTCTTGGAACGCGCGGTAGTTGGTTCATAGGTATAAAAAATAGGTTGAAAAGAATTCATTTTAAGGGATACGAAAGTGATTGACGATATTCAAGAAACTACCTGCTCTCTGTGGCCACTGATATCAAGTCGAATTGCTCGGGGGAGGAATGTAGAAAGGAAGCAGAAACGGGGAGAACGAAAGTTTAAATGCATTTTTCGGGCTACCTACTTGAACGCACTATCTGCAGCCTTCCGCGTACTCTCGTGGTGCTTTCGCCTATTCCCCTGCGACTCTCCTCAGCTCTCCATCGCTTGGCCATAACCGGCGGACGCTCCTATTGCAGAAATAGACAACTCCAAGCGAACCACATCTTGGCAGAAACATCAGGCATATCGCACTACCAACCCGCTTCTACATCCTACCACGGCTCTTGGAACTACCTATGTCCTATCCATGTGCGCCTCAAGTTCTTGAACCGCTAGTGTTTGTCCGTTTGCTTTGGAATGTGTAGGAGGTTGGAGCATCTTTGAAGATCGCCCTATCTCATCATAAATCAGCCTAATTCAAGGCATACGCCGCCTATGTCTCGTCTCGTCTTGGAAGCGGACAGGTTGTCCGATTGGTTCTGCCTTACGATGAAGCGATACATGACACGGCTGAGCAACCAGGCAGGTATATCGCTATCGTGAGGCATTTTTGCGATTGGGTATTCGGGGGGTTTGAGGATCTACAACAACGACAGAGGCGAATTGGACTTGGCGATCAAAATCGTACGATTTCCATTCCGAGAAATCGATATTTGTCGAATTCGTAGTAGCAGTCTGCGCCTTGATCGCTAGAAAGGCCGCTTCCTGTAAGTTTCTGCATACTCTTATGATGTAAACACTCTGGTCCCGACATAGCCCTTCTTGTGCAAAATATGTCCCTAACATCATTTCTCGATCATCGGTGACAAGGTGTGCATATTCCCAACGACCCCTTATCGCCTCTCCACCGTGCCAAGATAACCTTCCCCTTGTAGATACCTATGAAGCAACCTAGGCCTCGAACCACCAGCATTACGTCGTCGATACTCGGGAGATTGAAATTTATTGTAAAGATCGGCTGTTCTCATCGCAAATCAGCCCAAGTCCAAGGCAGACTGTTTCGTCATGCAGAAACTTACTATGTTGCTTCCCTCAGCATATAAGCTATCCCTAATGTAGGCACCTACCCAGCAGTAGCGCCCCATGCGACAAAGAGGCATTTTTGCGATTGGCCAAATTGTAGATGCAGGAAACAGGTCCCAAGGTAAGAGTAATGTAGTGGGGGTTATTGATGTGGTTGTTGTGGCGATTGCGATAATACGCCGGTGAGAATAGAAGGTCGAACTACTGTATTTTTCGTACCTCAGCCAGTAGAATGCGAGCAAGTTGATTGATCGTCTTCATAACCGCCAAAGGCATCGTGGTCAAGGTAGGAAATGAGATTTGTGGTTTGAGAGGCAATGCTACCGAAGTTTCAGCTGCGGCGAGACCGATGTAAGGGGAGATTGGAGGTGGGTCGGTGTAGGAAGATACCTCAGCTTACGGCCATCTTCCGCCTAGCTGAGCCCGAACAACCTTCCCTTTGCAGAAATGAGACCCTGTAGCGTGGATCATGCTGCGCCCATTCCAGCGCCGCGGAAGTCCTGCTGTGAGCAGCAACCTGAGCCAATTGGTCCTCGGAACGACCTCAATCACAGGATCCATCCTTCCAATATGCAAGGACTGCGGATCGGGCTCCTTCCGAGGTCGTATGATCTATTATTCTGCCAACGCCGGCGTTTCGTATCCGGTCTGTAGGATGCTCAGGAGAGCCTGCGATATTGCCATTTTATGCAGATCGTCTTCTGCCATAGCCGCGTCTGGCAGAAATCGGTCCTTCTCGTCACAGATCAGCCTAGATGCAGGTATCAGCGCATGTAGTCGTTATACCGACCTAAGGGGCTCACCGAAATTCTTACCCCAATGCATAATGTAATATCGCAATCAGACGGAAGCTGGCCACGTCTTCGTGAGGCATTTCTTCGATTGGCCAGGTCATATCGTATAGAGATAATACTAAGCACAAGTCTGCCCTATCGGGGTCACCGAGGAGGTGTTGCTATGACGATAGAGATAATGTAGTAATGAGGCGAGGAAGGCGAGGACAGCGAGTTGGGCTTGTGCTCGTATCTTGGGCAATGCGATACCATGTAAGGAATGATCGCTATCGCAAGCATCGATTCCAGAGTAGCAGATCGAGGAAGGTCGAGGGGTTTGGCTTCAAACCGGCCGTACTATCAAGGCTCTTCAGCTGTGATGAGGCATACTGAGTGGATCCCCCCCAACAGAGGAGTCGATAGTGTATGACACGGTTAAGCCGCCGAGAGAGGGGTGTTAGGAGAGAGTTGAAGAAGAAGTTGGTTGAGGAGAGGTGAGCGCGAACTTTTATAGATGTTGAAAGCGGCGGCTGGCACGTGCACGCACCTTGCCTAATGCAGCGGCCGCTAAACTCGGGGGGGCAGACCGGCGTACTGAGATAATATAATAAATTTAGAAAGAATTATTTTTTAAATTTATTATATTTAATTTTATAAGATTATTATAAATCTCTTTTCTAAAATATTATTTTTTAATAAATTTTAATATTTTTTTATTCTTTTTGTAAAATTAAATTAAGTATCTTCTATTAAATTACTTGTTATAAATTTATTTATAAAAATAATTATCAATCTTTATTATTTTCGCGATCAAATTATTAATATTTTCGATAGAATTTATTCTAGTTAATTTAATTTTAATTTAATTTTTAAAATTTTAATAATAATAATTCAATAATATTATTATTCTTTAATTAATCTAATTTTTATATATTTGTCACGGCCAGACACTGC